>PVKV010033104.1:0-19061 GCA_004027835.1 Alouatta palliata
ATTAGGTCTTTTCACATAGTCCCATATTTCTTGGAGACTTTGTTCATTTTTTTTTTTTTTACCCCTTTTTCTCTATTCTTGCCTTCTCATTTTATTTCATTGAGTTGATCTTCGACCTCTGATATCCTTTCTTCTGCTTGGTCGATTTGGCTGTTGAAACTTGTGTATGCTTCACAAAGTTCTTGTGTTGTGTTTTTCAGCTCCATCAATTCACTTACATTCCTCTCTAAGTTGGTTATTCTCGTTAGCATTTCGTCAGATCAGTTCTTAGTTTCTTTGCATTCGGTTAGAACAAGTTCTTTTAGCTCATGGAAGTTTCTTATTGCCCACCTTCTGAAGCCTGATTCTGTCATTTCATCACACTCATTGTCCATCCAGCCTTGTTCCTTTGCTGGTGAGGAGTTGTGATCCCTTGTAGGAGGAGAGGCGTTCTGGTTTCGGGTGTTTTCCTCCTTTTTGCACTGGTTTCTTCCCATCTTTGTGGATTTATCTATGTGTTGTCTTTGTGGTTGGTGATTTTCAGGTGAGGTCTCTCACTGGACGTCCAGTTTGTTGATGATGAAGTTATTTCTTTCTGTTTCTTAGTTTTCCTTTCAACAGTCTGGCCCCTCTGCTGTAGGACTGCTGAGGTCCACTCCCAGCCCTGCTTGCCTGGGGATCACCTGCAGCAGCTGTAGAACTGTAAGGGTTGCTGCCAGTTTCTTCTTCTGCTATCTTTGGCCTGGAAGATTACCCGCCAGACGTCAGTCTGAGCTCTCCTTTATGAGGTGACTCGTTGGATATATGGGGGTCAGGGAGCTGCTTGAGTTGACAGAGTGTCCTTTATAGGAGCTCAAGTGTGGAGCTTTGAACTCCGTTGTTCATTCAGAGTTGCTGGGCAGGTACATTTAAGTCTGCTGCAGCAGAACTCATAAACCCCTTTTTTTCCCAGGTGCTCTGTCCTGGGGAGTTAGGGCTTTATTTATGAGTTTCCCTTGTGCTGCTGCCTTTTTCTCAGAGCTGCCTTGCCCAGCAATGAGGCAGCCTACTCACTGCCTGCAGAGGCTTTGCTGAGCTGGTGTAGGCTCCGCCCGGCTGCCAGCCATGTGAACTTCCATGCAGTCCAGTTTATACCGGTGTAGCTAGAACTGCCTCTGCAATGGCAAACTACCTCCCTAGTGGCAGATTGCCTCAGTAATGGCGGATGCCCCTCCCCCACAGAGCTGGACTGTCCCGGGTTCAGCTGTGCTTGCTGTGAAACTCTTGATCCAGAGCGTTTCTGATGGCTGTTTTTTTTTGTGGTGGTGGGACCAGTCGAGATTGATCACCTGGCTCCCTGCCTCAGAGCATCCTTTTTTTTTTTTTTTTTTTTCAGTTGAATGGTTGACTGTCTCCCAGGTGTTGCAGCCGCCTGTCTAAAAGGCACTGGGATCTGTGTGATTTCCCTTGTGGTGACCCACTGCACCGGCTGAAACCACAGGCACTGGCATTTTTTTGCCTTGGAAATCTCCTGGCCTGGCTGCCTGTTTCAGTCCCATTTTTTACTCAGATGAATGGGCGGCTCTGCCTTCCCGGAGCTCCAATTGTCAGCTAAAACGGCACCCGGACCCATGTATTTTGTATGTGGAACCACTGTGCCGGGGCACCACTCCAAACAGCAGTGGCAAAAACAGCCACGCCAGCAAAAACAGCTGCACCGGCTAAACCAACTGCGTTCATGACCTGTGGGGCTCCTCCCCCTGGGAATCTCCTGGTCTATGGGCAATAAAAATCCATCTGGGAATGTGGCATCCACTCACCCTCCACGCTTTCACTGGGAGCTGCAATCCTCAGCTGTTCCTAATCGGCCATCTTGGATCGTCCTCCAATTTGTACTCTGTTATACAAAATATACACCCTCTACATTTACTCTGATTTAAAATAAATACACCCACTATTTCTACTCTATTATAAAAAATATACACCCTCAATTTGTACTCTGATATAAAAAATATACACTCTCCACATGTACTCTGTTTTAAAATAAATACAACCTCTATATCTACTCTGTTATAAAAAATATACACCCTCTATTTCTATTCTGTTATTAAAAATATATGTCCTCTAATTTTACTCTGTTATAAAACATATACCTTCCATTTCTACTCAGTTATAAAAAATGTATACCCTCAAATTTTACTCTGTTATAAAAAATATACACCTTCAGTTTTTACTGTTATAAAAAATATACACCCGCTACATATCCTCTGTTATAAAAAACGTACACCCTCTATTTCTAGTCTGTTATTATATATATATATATGTTGTCTATTTTTACTTTGCTATAAAAAATACACACCCTCTTTTTCTACTCTGTTATACAAATTTGCACCCTTCATTTATACTCTATTATAAAAAACATACGCCCTCTATTTTTACTCTGTTATAAACAATATACACCCTAAATTGTACTCTGTTACAAAAAATATACAGACTCTATTTCTGCTGTTATGAAAAAACATACTTTCTATTTTTAGTGTGTTGTTAAAAATATGTCCTCTATTTTTCCTCTGTTATAAAATATATACACCCTCAAATTGTACTCTGTTACAAAAAATATACACGCTCCATTTGTACTCTGTTATAAAAAATATACACCCTCTACATGTACTCTTTTTTAAAAGAAATATACCCTCTATTTCTACTGTTGTAAAAAATATACACCCTCTATTTTCATTCTGTTATAAAAAGTATACACCCTCTACATGTACTCAGTTTTAAGATAAATACACTCTCTATTTCTACTCTGTTATAAAAAATATACACCCTCCATTTATACTGTTAATAAAAATATACACTCTCTCTTTCTAGTCTGTTATTAAAAATATATGTCCCCTCGTTTTACTCTGTTATAAAAAGGTACACCCTCAATTTCTATTCCATTGTAAAATATATACACCCTCTACAAGTACACTGTTTTAAAATCAATACACCCTCTATTTCTACTCTGTTACGAAAAATATACACCCTATATTTCTAGTCTGTTGTTAAAAATATGTATCCTCTATTTTTAGTCTGTTGTAAAAAATATACACCTTCCATTTGTACTCTGCTATAAAAAATAAACACCCTCTCTTTACTTCCTTATGAAAAATATACACACTCTATGTGTGCTCTGTTTTTAAACATATACACCCTCCTATGAATGAGAATATGCTGTGTTTGATTTTCTGTTCTTGTGTCAGTTTGCTAAGAATGATGGTTTCCAGGTTCATCCATGTCCCTACAAAGGACAAGAATTCATCGATTTTGATGGCTGCATAATATTCCATGGTATATATGTGCCACATTTTCCTTGGGGAGTTGGGGAGGGATAGCATGGAGAGAAAGGCCAGATATAGGTGATGCAGAGGAAGGCAGCAAATCACACTGCCATGTGTGTACCTATGCAACTATCTTGCATGTCCTTTACATGTACCCCCAAACCTAAAATGCAATTTAAAAAAAAAGAAATAGAGGTTGTGTTTATTTTAAAACAGAGTACAAGTAGAGGGTTTATATTTTTTATAACAGACTATTTTCTTAGTGTGTGTATTTTGTACAACAGAGTAAAAATAGGGGGTGTATATTTTTTATTACACAGTACAAATAGAAGGTGTATATTTTTATAACAGAGTAAAGTTAGAGTGTATATATTTTTTTATAACATCGTAGAAATAGAGAGTGTGTATTTTTTATAATAGAGTAGAAATAGAGGGTGTATTTATTTTAAAACACAGTACAAATAAAGGCTGTATTTTTTTATAACACTATTCTGTGAGTGTATTTTGTCTAACATAGTAAAAATAGAGGGTTTATATTTTTTATAACAGAGTACAAATAGAGGGTGTACATTTTGTATTACAGAATAGAAATAGAAGGTGTATATTTTTTAAAACAGAGCTCAAGAGAGGGTGCGTACTTTTTATAACAGAGTAAAAATAGAGGGTGTATACTTTTTATTACAGAGTACAAATAGAAGGTGTATATTTTTTATAACAGAGTGAAAATTGAGGGTGTATATTTTTTATAACAGAGTAGCAGAAGAGTATTTATTTTAAAGCAGAGTATATTTAGAGGGTGCATTTTTTTTTATAACAGAGTACATATTGAGGGTGTATATATTTTATAACAGAGTAAAAATAAAGGGTATATATTTTTTAAAACAAAGTAGAAATAGAGGGTGTATATGTTTTATAACAGAGTAGAAATAGAGGGTGTATTTATTTCAAAGAGAGTACAATTAGACGGTGCACTTTTTAATAAGAGACTATTTTGTGAGTGTGTGTATTTTGTATAACAGGATAAATGAGGGGTGTATATTTTTTATAACAGTGCACATGGAGTGTGTATATTTTTTTATAACAGTAAAAGTAGAGTGTATATACATTTTATAACAGAGTAGAAACAGAGGGTGTATATTATTTATAACAGAGTAGAAATAGAGGATGTGTTAATATTAATACAGAACAAAGAGAGTGTATATTTTTTATAACAGATTATTTTGTGCGTGTGTGTATTTTGTATAACAGAGTAAAATTAGGGCATCTATATTTTGTAAAACAGAGCAGAAATAGAGGGTGAGTATTTTTTATAATAGAGTAGAAATACAGGCTGTATCTATTTAAAACAGTGTACATTTAGAAAGTCTATATTTATTGTAACAGATTATTTTCTGAGTGTGTGTATTTTGCATAACAGAGTAAATATAGAGAGTATATATTTTTATAGCAGAGTATCAATAGAGGGTATATATTTTTAATAACAGAACAATTGATGGTGAATTTATTTTAAAACAGTACAGTTAGAGGTTGTATATTATTCTAACAGAGATGATATAGAGGGTGTATTTATTTTAAAACAGTACAAGTAGACGGTATATTTTTATAACAGACTATATTGCAAGTGTGTGTATTTTGTAAAACAGAGTAAAAAAGAGGGTGTATACTTTTATAACAGAGCAGAAATAGAGGGTGTATATTTTTTATAACACAATAGAAATACAGGATGTATTTATTTTAAAACAGAGTACAAGTAGAGGGTGTGTATTTTGTATAACAGACTATTTTATGCGGGTGTGTATTTTGTATAACAGAATAAAAATTTAGGGTGTATATATTTTATAACAGTGTACAAAAAGAGGGTGTATATGTCTTGTAACAGAGTAAAAAGAGAGGGCATATATTTTTTCTAACAGAGTAGAAAGAGGGTGTATACTTTTTATAACACAGTTTAAATAGAGGGTGTATTTATTTTAAAACACAACAAATAGAGGGTGTGTATTTTTTATAACAGACTATTTTGTGCATGTGTGTATTTTGTACAACAGAGTAAAATTAGGGGGATATATTTTACATAACAGAGTAGAAATAGAGGGTGTATATTTTTTAATAACAGTACGAATAGAGGGTGTATATTTTTTATAACAGAGTATAAACAGAAGGTGTATATATTTATAACAGAGTAGAATTTGAGGGTGTATTTATTTTAAAACAGAGAACAAATAGAGGGTATATATTTTTTAGAAGAAAATATTGTGAGCGAGTGTATTTTGTATAATAGAGTACAAATAAAGGGTGTATATTTTCTAAAACAGTAAAAATAGAGGGTATGTGTATTTTATAAGAGTATAGAAACAGATGGTGTATATTTTTTATAACAGAGTAGATATAGAAGGTGTATGTTTTTTTGTAACAGAGTAGAAATAGAGGGTGTATTTATTTTAAAACACAGTACAAGTAGGCAAGGTATAACAGACTAGCTTGTGTGTGTGTGCATTTTGTATAACAGAGTAAAAATAGACGGTGTATATTTTTATAACAGAGTAAAAATAGAGGGTGTATATAATTTATACCAGAGTAAAATTAGTGGGTGCATATATTTTATAACAGAGTAGAAATAGATGGTGTATATTTTTGTAACAGAGTAGAAATAGAGGGTGTATATTTTTAAAATCAGAGTACAAAGAGAGGGTGTATATTTTTTAAATCAGAGATAAATATAGGGCGTATATATTTTATTACAGAGTAAAAATAGAAGGTGTATATTTTTTATAGCAAAGTAAAAATGGAGGGTATATATTTTTTATAACATAGTAGAAATAGAGGTTGTCTATTTTTTATACCAGAGTAAAAATAGAGGGGGTATTTATTTTAAAACAGAGTACAAGTAGAGGGTGTATATTTTTTATAACAGACTATTTTGTGCATGTGTGCATTTTGTATAACAGAGAAAAAATAGAGGGTGTATATTATTTATACCATAGTAAAAATAGAGGGTGTATATTTTTTATATCAGAGTGGAAATAGAGGGTTTATTTATTTAAAGTAGAGTACAAGTACAGGGTGTATACATTTTATAACAGACTATTTTGTGAGTGTGTGTATTTTGTATAACAGTAAAAATAGAGGGTTTATATTTTTTATAACTGCAAATACAGGGATTATATTTTTTATAATAGAGTAAAAGTAGAGTGTATATGTATTTTATAACAGAGTACAAATAGATTGTGTATATTTTTTATTCCACAGTAAAAATAGAGGGTGTATATTTTTCATAACAGAATAAAAATTGAAGGTGTTTATTTCTTATAGCAGAGTAAAATTAGAGTGTATATATTTTTTATAACTAGAAATAGAGCATGTATAGTTTTTATAATAGAGTAGAAATACAGGGTGTATTTATTTTAAAACAGAGTACAAGTAGAGGGTGTATATTTTTTACAACAGACTATTTTGTTAGTGTGTGTATTTTGTAAAACAGAGTAGAAACAGAGGGGGTATTTATTTTAAAACAGTGTACAAGTAGAGGGTGTATATTTTTCATAACAGACTATTTTGTGAGTGTGTGTATCTTGCATAACAGAGTAAAAATAGAGGGTGTGTATTTTTTAATCCAGAATGGAAATAGACAGTGTATATTTTTTGTAACAGAGTAGAAATTGAGGGTGTGTTTATTTTAAAACAGTTTACAAATAGAGGGCGTATATTTTTTATTACAGAGTAGAAATAGAAGGAGTATACTATTTATAACACAGTACAATGTGAGGGAGTATATTTTTTATAACAGAGTAGGAATAGAGGCTGTACTTATTTTGAATCAGAAAAAATAGAGATTTTATATTTTTCCATAACAGACTATTTTGTGTGTGTGTGTGTATTTTGTATAACAGAGTAAAAATTGAGGATGTATATTTCTTATAACAGAGAACAAATAGAGGGTGTATAGATTTTATAACAGAGTGAAGATAGAAAGTGTTTATTTTTTATTACAGTGTACAAATACAGGGTGTATATTTTTTCATTACAGAGTAGAAATAGAACGGGTATATTTTGTATAATAGAGTAAAAATCCTGGGTGTATATTGTATTTCAGAGTAAAAATAGAAGGTGTTTATTTCTTATATCACAGTAAAAACAGAGGGTGTATATTTTTTATTACATACTAGAAATAGAGGGTGTATACTTCTTATAACAGAATAGAAATAGAGAGAAATATAACAGAATAGAAATAGTATATGTTTTATAGCAGAGTGGAAATAGAGGGTGTATTTATTTCAGAAAGGAGTAGAAGTAGAGGGTGTATATTTTTCGTAACAGACTATTTGTGAGTGTGTGTATATTGTAAAACAGAGTAAAATAAAGGGTGTATATATTTTAAGTGAGAGTACAAATGGAGGGTGTATATTTTTTATGACGGAGTTAAAATAGAGGGTATATATTTTTTATAACAGTAGAAATTGAGAGTGTATTTATTTTAAAACAGAGTACAAGTAGAGTGTGTATATTTTTTATAACAGACTGTATTTTGAGTGTTTGAATTTTGAATAATAGACTGAAAATAGAGGGAGTATATTTTTTATAACAGAGTACAAATAGAGGGTGTATATTTTTTAATACAGAGTAAAAATAGAAGGTGTATATTTTTTATAAAAGAGTAAAAATAGAGGGTATATATTTTTTATAACAGTAGAAATAGAGGGTGTATATATTTTATGACAGAGTAGAAATGGAGGGTGAATTTATTTTAAAACAGAGTATAAGTAGAGAGGGTGTACTTTTTTATAACAGACTATTTTGTGAGTTGTGTATTTTGTATAACAGAGTAGAAACAGGTGTATATATTTTTATAACAGAGTAAAAATAGAGGGTGTATATTTTTTATAACAAAGTAAAATGAGAGGTTTCATATTTTTTATAACAGAGTAGAAATAGCGGGTGTATAATTTTTATAACAGGGTAGAAACTGAGGGTGTGTATTTTTTGTAACAGAGTAGCAGAAGAGTGTTCATTTATATTAAAGCAGAGTTTATTAAAGGGTGTATATTTTTTATAACAGAGTACAAATTGAGTGTGTATATTTTATAACAGAGTAGAAATAGTGATTTTATATTTTTTAAAACACAGTAGCAGAAGAGTGTTTATTTACTTTAAAGCAGAGTATATTTAGAGGCTGTATATTTTTTATAACAGTAAAAATTGAGGGTGTGTATTCTTTATAACAATGTAGAAATAGAGCATTTACATTTTTTATTACAAAGTAGCAGAAGAGTTATTATTTATTTTAAAGCAGAGTATATTTAGAGGGTGTATATTTTTTATAACAGAGTAGAAATAGAGTGTGTATATTTTTTATAACACTGTAGAAATAGAGGGTTTATATTTTTTATAACAGAGTAGCAGAAGAGTGTTTATTTATTTTAAAGCAGAGTATATTTAGAGGGTGTATATTTTTTATGACAGAGTAAAAATTGAGGGTGTATATTTTTATAACAGAGTACACATTGACAGTGTATATTTTTTATAACAGAGTTCAGGTAGAGGGTGTATATTTTTTTATAACAGAGTAGAAATAGAGGGTTTATATTTTTCATGATGGAGTAGCAGAAGAGTATTTATTTTAAAGCGGAGTATATTTAGAGGGTGTATATTTTTTATAACAGAGTACAAATTGGGGGTGTATATTTTTTATAACAGAGTACAAACTTAGGGTGTGTATTTTTTATAACAGAGTAGTAGAAGTGTTTTTATTTATTTTAAAGCAGAGCATATTTAGAGTGTGTATATTTTTTATAACAGAGAACAAATTGAGGGTGTATATTTATTATAACAGAGTAAAAATTGAGGGAGTATATTTTTTATAACAGAGTTCAAGTAGAGGGTGTATATTTTTTATAACAGAGAACAAATTGAGGGTGTATATTTATTATAACAGAGTAAAAATTGAGGGAGTATATTTTTTATAACAGAGTTCAAGTAGACGGTGTATATTTTTTATAACAGTAGAAATAGAGGGTTTATGTGTTTTATAACACAGTGGCAGAAAAGTGTTTATTTATTTTAAAGCAGAGTATATTTAGAGCATGTATGTTTTTTATAACAGTACAAATTGAGGGTGTATATTTTTTACAACATAGTAGAAATAGAGGTTTTATATTTTTTATAAGAGAGTAGCAGAAGAGTGTTTATTTACTATAAACCAGAATATATAAAGAGGGTGTGTATTTTTTATAACAAAGTACAAATTGAGGGTGCATATTTTTTATAACAGAGTTCAAGAAGTGGGTGTATATTTTGTATAACAGAGTAGACATTGAGGGATTATATTTTTTATAACAGAGAAGCAGAAGGGTGTTTATTTACTTTAAAGTAGAGTATATTTAGAGGGTGTATATTTTTTATAACAGTGTAGAAATGGAGGGTGTATATCTTTTATAACAGAGTAGAAATTGAGGGTGTATATTTTTTTATAACAGAGTACAAATTGAAGGTGTATTTTTTTTAACAGTACAAATTGAGAGTGTATATTTTCTATAACAGAGTTCAAGTAGATTGTGTATATTTTTTATAAAAGAATAGAAAATGTGGGTTTATATATTTATGACAGTGTAGCAGAACAGTTTTTATTTATTTTAAGGCAGAGTATATTTAGAGGGTGTATATATTTTATAACAGAGTACAAATTTATTGGATATCTTTTTTGTAACAGCATAGAAATAGAGAGTGTATGTTTTTAATAACAGAGTAGCCGAAGAGCGTTTCTTTTTTTTATAGCAGAGAATATGTATAGGGTGTATATTTTTATAACAGAGTAGAAATACAGGGTATATATTTTTTAAAACAGAGTAGAAATAGAGGGTGTATATTTTTTATAACAGAGTAGAAATAGAGGGTTTATATTTTTTGTAACAGAGTAGCAGAAGAGTGTTTATATTAAAGCAGAGAATATTAGAGGGTGCACGTTTTTTATAACAGAGTAAAATTGAGGGTGTACATTTTTTATAAAAATGCAGAAATAGAGGAATTTTATTTTTTATAACAGAGGGGAAGAAGAGTGTCGGGAACGGCATGTTTGCCGGGGAGCTCTCGGCCAGCAAGAGGGTCCCAATACCTGGAAGAGAGAGTGCATGGAAGAAAAGATAGACAGAGAAGTGGGGTCTGGAGGGCTGAATAGGAAATACCTAAACAGCAATTTTATTTGTGCATAGGGTCCCAATATATACTGTCAGTTTTCAAATACTGACGTCAACCTACTTTGTTTCAACTTAGAACAGAAAATTACAAAGTCACAAAAATCTGGCAAAGTAGATAAAATGCCAAGTTAAAAGAGGAACAATACTAAAATCATAAACTAACCACAAAATGACATAAAGCAAGCAGGTGTTCATCTTTTTACCTATTGTGAAACAGTTTTATATTTAACAGGGTATCATTCTTTTAAAGGTTGGTCCCACCATAAATTTTAAGAGCAGTCATCTTAAAGAATCACATGAATAATCACAGGGTTCAAGCAGTACCTGGTGAATAGAGTCATAAAACTAGTCCAAGGCAGGAACCGGGATAAAACACAATGTCTTAGTAAAACCACATAGCCATCACCAGGCCATTGTGTAAACAACTAGGAGGTCAAAATAGTTCTTTTACTTTATTACTCATCCTTAGTTCCTACTTTCCCATAGCTCGACTGCCTCCGGGGGGGGGGGGGATGCTTCTGGGGTCTAACTCCATTATGGCGGAGACACTCTTGGGGGTCTCTACGCTGGAGCGACTCCCACAGAAGAGTATTTATGTTAAAGCAGAGTATATTTAGAGGGGGTATATTTTTTATAACAGATTACAAATTGGGGGGATGTATTTTTTATAACAGAAAACAAATTCAGGGTGTATATTTTTTGTAACAGAGTTTAAATAGACATGTATATTTTTTATAACAGTAGAAATATAGGGTTTATATTTTTTATAACAGAATAGCAGAAGACTATTTATTTGAAAGCAAAGTATATTTAGAGGGTGTATATATATATATATATATATTTTTAATATATATACTTTTTATTGCATTTTAGGTTTGGGAGTACATGTGAAGAACATGCAAGATTGTTAGAGGGTGTATATTTTTTACAACAGAATACAAATTCTGGGTGTATATTTTCTATTACAAAGTACAAATTGAGGGTGTATATTATTTATAACAGAGTACAAATTGAGGGTGTGTATATTTTATAACAGAGTACAAATTGAGGGTGTATATTTTTTATAACAGAGTAGAAATTGAGGGTTTATATTTTTATAACAGAGTAGCTGAAGAGTGTTTATTTATTTTAAAGCAGAGTATATTTAGAGGGTGTATATTTTTTATAACAGAGTAGAAATAGTGGGGGTATATTTTTTATGTCAGAGTACAAATTGAGGGTAAATATTTTTTATAACAGAGTAGAAATAGAGGGTTTATATTTTTTATAACAGCATACAAATTGAGGGTGTATATTTTTTATAACAGTACAAATTGAGGGTGTATATTTTTTATAACAGTAGAAATAGTGGGTTTATATATTTTATAACAGAGTAGCTGAGGAGTGTTTATTTATTTTAAAGCATAGTATATTTAGAGGATGTATATTTTTTATAACACTGTAAAAATTGAGGCATATTTTTTATAACAGAGTGAAAATAGGGGGTGTATTTTTTTTATAACAGAGTAGAAACAGAGGGTTTATATTTTTTGTAACAGAGTAGCCAAAGAGTGTTTATTTATTTTAAAGCAGAATATATTTAAAAGGTGTATATTTTTTATAACAGAGTACAATTTGAGGGTGACTATTGTTTATAACAGAGTAAAATTTGAGGGTGTATATTTTTTATAACAGAGTAGAAATAGTGGGTTTATATTTTTTTATAACACAGTGGCATAAAAGTGTTTATTTTAAAGCAGAGTATATGTAGAAGGTGTATATTTTTTATGACAGAGTACAAATTGAGGGTGTATATTTGCATAACAGAGTAGGAATTGAGGGTTTATGTTTTTTATAAGAGAGTAGCAGAAGAGTGTTTATTTACTTTAAAGCAGTGTATATAAAGAGGGTGTATATTTTTTATAAAAGAGCACAAATTGAGGGTGCATATTTTTTATAACAGTTCAAGTACAGGGTGCATATTTTTTATAACAGGTAGAAATAGAGGGTTTATATTTTTTATAACAAAGTAGCAGAAGAGCATTTATATTAAAGTAGACTATATTTAGAGGGTGTATATTTTATATAACAGAGTAAAAATTGAGGGTTTATATTTTTTATAACAGAGTAGAAATGGAGGGTTTATATTATTTACAACAGAGTAGTAGAAGGGTGTTTTTTTATTTTAAAGTAGAGTATATTTAGAGGGTGTACATTTTTTATAACAGTGTAGAAATGGAGGGTGTATATATTTATAACAGAGTAGAAATTTAGGGTGTATATTTTTTATAACACTGTAGAAATGGAGGGTTTATATTTTTTATAACAGAGTAGCAGGAGAGGGTTAATTTATGTTAAAGCAGTGTATATTTAGAGGTTGTATACTTTTTAACAGAGTACAAATTGAGGGTGTATACTTTTTATAACAGAAAACAAATTGATGGTGTATGTTTTTTTATAACAGATTTCAAGTAGAGGACGTATATTTTTTATAACATAGTAGAATTAGAGGGTGTATATTTTTATAACAGTAGAAATACAGGGTTTATATTTTTTATAACAGAGTAGCAGAAGATTCTTTATTTTAAAGCAGAGTATATTAAGAGGGTGTATATTTTTTATAACAGAGTACAAATTGATGGTGTATATTTTTCTTAACAAAGTACAAATTGAGTGTTTATATTTTTAAAAAAAGAGTTAAAGTAGATTGTGTATATTTTGTGTAACAGAGTAGAAATAGTGGGTTTACATATTTATGACAGAGTAGCAGAAGAGTGTTTATTTATTTTAAGGCAGAGTATATTTATAGGGTGTATATATTTTATAACACAGAACAAATTGATGGTGCATATTTTCTATAACAGAGTAGATATAGAGGGTGTATATTTTTATAACAGAGTAGCTGAAGAGTGTTTGTTTATTTTATAGCAGAGTATATGTAGAGGGTGTATATTTTTTATAACAGAGTAGAAATAGAGGGTGCATATGTTTTATAACAGAGTATAAATAGAGTGTTTATATTTTTTGTAACAGAGTAGCAGAAGAGTATTTATTTATTTTAAAGCAGAGTATATTATACGGTGCATATATTTTATAACAGAGTACAAATTGAGGGTGTATATTTTTTACAACAGAGTAGAAATAGGGGATTTTTATTTTTTATAATAGAGTAGCATAGGAGTGTTTATTTATGTTAGAGTATATTTAGAGGGTGTATATTATTTATAAAAGGTTACAAATTGAGGGTGTATATTTTTTATAACAGAAAACAATTTGAGTCTGTATAATTTTTATAACAGAGTTCAAGTAGAGGGTGTATATTTTTTATAACAGAGTACAAATTGAGGGTGTATATATTTTATAACAGAGTAGAAAATGAGGATGTATATATTTTATAACAGAGTAGAAATAGAGTGTTTGTATTTCTTATAGTAGAGTAGCAGAAGTGTGTTTATTTATTTAAAAGCAGAGTATATGTAGAGGGTGTGTATTTTTAATCACAGAGTAAAAATTGAGGGTGAATGTTTTATATAACAGAGTAAAATTAGAGGGTGTATAGTTTTTATAACAGCGTAGCAGAAGAGTGATTATTCATTTTAAATCAGAATATATTTAGAGGGTGTATATTTATTATAACAGAGTAGAAATAGAGGGTGTATATTTTTTGTAACAGTGTAGAAATAGAGGGATTATATTTTTTATAACAGAGTAGCAGAAGAGTGGTTATTTATTTTAATGCTGAATATATTTAGATGGTGTATATTTTTTTATAACAGAGTACAAATTGATGGTGTATAATTTTTATAACGGAGTAGAAATAGAGAGTTTATATTTTTTATAACAGAGTAGAAATAGAGCTTGTATATTTTTTATAACAGAGTAGCAGTAGAGTGTTTATTTTAAAACAGAGTATATTTGGAGGGTGTATAGTTTTTATAACAGAATAGAAATAGAGGGTTTATATTTTTTATAACACTGTAGCAGAAAAGTGTTTATATATTTTAAAGCAGAGTATAATTAGAGCTTGTATGTTTCTTATAAAAGAATACAAATTTAGTGTGCATATTTTTTATAACAGATTAAAAATTGAAAGTGTATATTATTTACAACAGATTACAAATTGAATGTGTATATTTTTTATATCACAGTAGAAATAGAGGGTTTATATTTTTTATAACAGTAGCAGAAGAGTGTTTGTTTATTTTAAAGCATAGTATGTTTAGAGGATGTATATTTTTACAATACAGTAGAAATAGTGGGTGTATATTTTTTATAACAGAGTACAAATTGAGGTTGTATATTTTTTATAACAGAGTAGTAAAAAAGGGTTTGTATTTTTTATGACAGTGTACAAGTTGAGGATGTATATTTTTTATAACTGAGTAAAAATTGAGGGTGTATATTTTTTATAATGGTAGAAATGGGGGTGTATATTTTTATAATGGGATAAAAATTGAGAGTACATATTTTTTATAACAGTAAAATGACAGGTTTCATATTTTTTATAACAGAGTAGAAATAGCGGGTGTATATTTTTTATAACAGGGTACAAATAGAGGGTGTGTATTTTTTATAACAGTAGCAGAAGAGTGTTCATTTATTTTAAAGCAGAGTTTATTTAGAGGGTGTATATTTTTTATAACAGAGTACAAATTAAGAGTGTATAGTTTTTTTTTTTTTTTTACTTTTTATTGCATTTTAGGTTTGGGGGTACATGTGAAGAACATGCAAGATTGTTACATAGGTACACACATGGCAGTATGATTTGCTGCCTTCCTCCCCATCACCTGTCTCTGTTATTTCTCCCCATGCTATCCCTCCCCAACTCCCCACCCCCTGCTGTCCCTCCCCTTTTCCCCCCTGACAGACCTCAGTGTGAGATGCTCCCCTCCCTGTGTCCATGTGTTCTCATTGTTCAACACCCGCCTATGAGTGAGAATATGCGGTGTTTGGTTTTCTGTTCCTGTGTCAGTTTGCTGAGAATCATGGTTTCCAGGTTCATCCATGTCCCTACAAAGGATGTGAACTCACAGTTTTTGATGGCTGTATAATATTCCATGGTGTATATGTGCCACATTTTCCCTGTCCAGTCTATCATCGATGGGCATTTGGGTTGGTTCCAGGTCTTTGCTATTGTAAACTATGCTGCAGTGAACATTCGTGTGCATGTGTCCTTATAGTAGAATGATTTATAGTCCTTTGGATATATACCCAGTAATAGGATTGCTGGGTCAAATGGAATTTCTATTTCTAGGTCCTTGAGGAATCGCCACACTGTCTTCCACAATGGTTGAACTAATTTACATTCCCACCAACAGTGTAAGAGTGTTCCTATTTCTCCACATCCCCTCCAGCATCTGTTGTCTCCAGATTTTTTAATGATCGCCATTCTAACTGGCGTGAGGTGGTATCTCAAGGTAGTTTTGATTTGCATTTCTCTAATGACCAGTGATGATGAGCATTTTTTCATATGTTTGTTGGCTTCATGTATGTCTTCTTTTGTAAAGTGTCTTTTCATATCCTTCTCCCACTTTTGAATGGGTTTATATTTTTTATAACAGAGTAGAAATAGAGGCTTTATATGTTTTATAACACAGTGGCAGAAAAATGTTTATTTATTTTAAAGCAGAGTATATTTAGAGGGTGTATATGTTTTATAACAGTACAAATTGAGGGAGTGTATTTTTGATAGCATAGTAGAAATAGAGGTTTTATATTTTTTATAAGAGAGTATCAGAAGTATGTTTATTTACTTTAAAGCAGAGTATATAAATAGGGTGTATATTTTTTATAACAGAGTAAAAGTTGAAGGTGCATATATTTTATAACAGAGTTGAAGTAAAGGGTGTATATTTTTTATAACATAGTAGAAATTGAGAGTTTATATTTTTTACAAAAGTGTAGCAGAAGATTATTTATTTATATTAAAGCAGAGTATATTTAGAAGGAGTATATTTTTTATAACAGAGTACAAATTGATAGTGTATATATTTTTTAACAATATACAAATTGATGGTGTATATTTTCCATAACAGAGTTCAAGTAGATTGTGTATATTTTTTATAACACAGTAGAAATAGTGGGTTTATATGTTTATGACAGCGTGGCAGAACAGTTTTTATTTATTTTAAGGCAGAGTAAGTTTAGAATGTGTACATATTTTATAACAGAGTACAAATTTATTGGCTATATTTTTTATAACAGAGTAGAAGTAGAGGGGGTACATTTTTTATAACAGAGTAGCAGATGAGTGTTTGTTTATTTTATAGCAGAGTATATTTAGAGGGTGCATATTTTATGTAACAGAACAAATTGAGGGTGTATATTTATTATAACAGACTGGAAATAAAGGGTGTATATTTTTTGTAACAGAGTAGAAATACAAGGTTTATATATTTTATAACAGAGTAGAAATACAGGGTTTATATTTTTTATAACAGAGTAGCAGAAAACTATTTATTTCAAAGCATAGTATATTTAGAGGGTGTATATATTTTATAACAGAGTACAAATTGAGGGTGTATATTTTTTATAACAGTGTAGAAATAGAGGGTTTATATTTTTTATAAGAGAGTAGCAGAAGTGTGTTTATTTGTTTTAAAGCATAGTATATTTAGAGGGTGCATATTTTATGTAACAGAACAAATTGAGGGTGTATATTTATTATAAAAGACTGGAAATAAAGGGTGTAATTTTTTTTAACAGAGTAGAAATTGAGGGTTTATATTTTTTATAACAGAGTAGCCAAAGAGGGTTTATTTATTTTGAAGCAGAGTATATTTAGTGGGTGTATATTTACTATTACATAGTACAAATTGAGGGTGTATATTTTTTATAACAGAGTACAAATTGAGTGTGTGTATTTTTTATAACAGTTAGAATGTGTATATTTTTTATAACACAGAAGAAATAGAGGGTTTATATTTTTCATAACAGAGTAGCAGAAAAGTGTTTATTTATTTTAAACAAGAATATGTATAGATGGTGTATTTTATTATTACAGAGTACAAATTGAGGGTGTGTATTTTTCATAACAGAGTACAAATTGAGGGTGTATATCTTCTATTACAGAGTACAAATTGAGGGTGTATATTTTTTATAACAGAGTAGAAATCAAGTGTTTATATTTGTTATAACAGAGTAGCAGAAGAGTGTTTATTTATTTTAAAGTAGAGTATATTTAGAGGGTGTATATTTTTCATAACAGAGTAGAAATAGTGGGGCTATATTTTTTTTATAACAGAGTAGAAATTGATGGTGCATATTTTTTATAACAGAGTAGAAATAGAGGGTTTATATTTTTTATAACAGAGTACGAATTGAGGGTGTATATTTTTTATAACAGAGTACAAATTGAAGGTCTATATTTTTTATAACAGAGTAGAAATAGTGGGCTTATATATTTTATAACATAGTAGAAATAGAAGGCTTATATTTTTTGTAACAGTGTAGAAATAGAGGGTTTATAATTTTTATAAGAGAGTAATAATTGAGGGTTTATATTTTTTATAAGGGAGTAGCAAAAGAGTGTTTATTTACCTTAAAGCATAGTATAAAGAGGGTGTATATTTTTATAACAGAGTAGAAATTGTGGGTGCATATTTTTTATAACAGTGTAGAAATATAGGGTTTATATTATTTATAACAGAGTAGCAGAATGGTGCTTTCTTATTTTAAAGCAGAGTATATTTAGAGGGTGTATATTTTTTATAGCAGTGTAGAAGTGGAAGTGTATATTTTTTATAGCAGAGTAGAAATTTAGGGAGTATATTTTTTATAACAGTGTAGAAATAGAGGGTTGATATTTTTTTAACAGAGTAGTAGAAAAGTTTTTATTTATTTTAAGAAGAGTATATATAGAGGGTGTATATTATTTTATTACAGAGTACAAATTGAGGGTGCATATTTTTTTTAACAGAGTTTAAGTAGAGGGTGTATATTTTCTTTAACTGATTTAAAATAGAGGGTTTATATTTTTTATAACAAAGTAGCAGAAGAGAATTTTTTTTTTACTTTAAAGCACAGTATACTTAGAGGGTATATATTTTTTATAACAGTACAAATTGAGGGTGTATATTTTGTATAATAGAGTAGAAATAGAGGGTTTATATTTTATATAACAGAGTAGCAGAAGAGGGTTTATTTATTTTAAAGCAGAGTATATTTAGAGGGTGTATATTTTTGATAACAGAGTAAAAATTGAGGGTGTATATATTTTTTTTTATTGCATTTTAGGTTTGGGGGTACATGTGAAGAACATGCAAGATTGTTACATAGGTACACACATGGCAGTGTGATTTGCTGCCTTCCTCCCCATCACCTGTCTCTGTTATTTCTCCCCTGCTATCCTTCCCCAACTCCCCACCCCCTGCTGTCCCTCCCCTTTTTCCCCCCTGACAGACCCCAGTGTGAGATGCTCCCCTCCCTGTGTCCATGTGTTCTCATTGTTCAACACCCGTCTATGAGTGAGAATATGCGGTGTTTGGTTTTCTGTTCCTGTGTCAGTTTGCTAAGAATGATGGCTTCCAGGTTCATCCATGTCCCTACAAAGGATGCAAACTCATCGTTTTTGATTGCTGCATAATATTCCATGGTGTATATGTGCCACATTTTC
>PVKV010033105.1:0-19060 GCA_004027835.1 Alouatta palliata
ATGGTGGCATGTGCCTGTAATCCCAGCTACTCGGGAGGCTGAGGCAGGAGAATTGCTTGAACCCAGGAGGCGGAGGTTGCAGTGAGCCGAGATCGCGCCATTGCACTCCAGCCTGGGTAACAAGAGCGAAACTCTGTCTCAAAAAAAAAAAAAAAAAAAAAAACTAACCCTAAATATAAAAGAATAACACAAAAATAACTCAGTTATAAATCTGTTTTCCACAGGTCTGAATTAGCAATCAGAACTACCATACTTGTATTTTAAGATTCCGTAAGTTGGCGGGGTGCGGTGGCTCACGCCTGTAATCCCAGTACTTTGGGAGGCCGAGGCGGGTGGATCACAAGGTCAAGAGATCGAGACCATCCTGGTCAACATGGTGAAACCCCGTCTCTACTAAAAATACAAAAATTAGCTGGGCATGGTGGCATGTGCCTGTAATCCCAGCTACTCGGGAGGCTGAGGCAGGAGAATTGCTTGAACCCAGGAGGCGGAGGTTGCGGTGAGCCGATCGCGCCATTGCACTCCAGCCTGGGTAACAAGAGCGAAACTCCGTCTCAAAAAAAAAAAAAAGATTCCATAAGTAATATATCACAGAGGATGTCAGTAAAACGGAAGAGTAAGAAGTCTTAGCTCTCTGTTCACTCATGAAAACACATAGTAACAATACTGGAACCAAAACACCCTGAAGAGAAATCCATAATCCAGTTAATTGCGAGCAACCCCAGAGGAGCACAAACTGAGAGCAGTTTCATTTATATGGGTAAGAACAATTTTCAACTTACCCTCATTAGCCTTTCCCCCAAACCAGCTCAGCTCAGTTGTCTTGGCTGATTTCTTCCACAGGAAGAAGTGACATTGACTGCTTGACCTCCTGACTTCTCATAGGGTCCTCCAAGGGGCTAGCCATCTCGCCTCACAGTGAGGTGCTGATCAACTGAGAAAGAA
Organism: Alouatta palliata; assembly: GCA_004027835.1. Classification (NCBI taxonomy): domain Eukaryota; kingdom Metazoa; phylum Chordata; class Mammalia; order Primates; family Atelidae; genus Alouatta; species Alouatta palliata. The sequence goes on from PVKV010033105.1 coordinate 946, forward strand.
ATGGGGCAGATACCCTCTTACATCTGCTCTGTATGACTGAGAAAAAGCACAAACAGAGACTTTTCCAGGGGATGGCGGGGGAAGAGGGAGACAGACAGGGAGGCAGGGAGGCAGGGAGGCAGGGAGGCAGGGAGAGAAGCAGGGAGAGAGGAGAGAAAAGAGAAGGTGTACTTGTCATCAACTTTACAGTATGCTCCTGCAGGGGTCAATCCTAATCTTGTCTCATATGTAGCACTGCTAATGGATAAAGGTCTCTCCCAGACAAGACTAGTCCATAAAGACTGAGAGAAATACCTACTACTTCAATGCACAGACAGCAAAGCAAATTATGAATAGCACGAAGAGGCCTGGCGTGGTGGCTCACACCTATAATCCCAGCACTTTGGGAGGCCAAGGTGGGTGGATCACGAGGTCAAGAGATCGAGACCATCCTGGTCAACATGGTGAAACCCCGTCTCTACTAAAAATACGAAACAAAATTAGCTGGGCATGGTGGCACACACCTGTAGTCCCAGCTACTCGAGAGGCTGAGGCAGGAGAATTGCTTGAACCTAGGAGGCGGAGGTTGCAGTGAGCTGAGATGGCGCCATTGCACTCCATCCTGGGTAACAACAGCAAAACTCGTCTAAAAAAAAAAAATTAGCATGAAGAATCAAGAAATTATGATACAAAGGAAGAAAACAAATATTCAATAGCCAAGCCGGGTGCGGTGACTCACACCTGTAATCCCAGCACTTTGGGAGGCCGAGGCGGGCAGATCACGAGGTCAAGAGATCGAGACCATCCTGGCCAACATGGAGAAATCTCATCTCTACTAAAAATACAAAAATTAGCTGGGCATGGTGGCGTGCGCCTGTAGTCCCAGCTACTCAGGAGGCTGAGGCAGAAGAATTGCTTGAACCCTGGAGGCAGAGGTTGCAGTGAGCCGAGAGCGCCACTGCACTCCAGCCTGGCGCTTGGCGACAGAGCGAGACTCTGTTTAAAAAAAAAGAAAAAGAAAAAATATTCAATAGCCAACCAAAAAGAAATGGAGACATGTCAATCACCTGAGAAGGAAGTCAGAATAATCATCTTAAAGATCAGTCAGTTAAAAGACAGCAGAGATACATAACTATATGAGGTCAGGAAAACAATACATGAATGAAGTGAAAAATTCAACACAGAGATAGAAATGATAAAGAACAAAATAGGAATACTGGCACTGAAGAGTACAATAACTGAACTGAAATATTCATTAGAGCGGTCCAAGAGCAGATGTCATCAAGCAGAATAATCAACAAAATAAAATATAGATTATTTAAAGTCAGAGGAACAAAAGAAAAAACAATGAAAAAGAGTGAAGAAAGCCTAAAGAACATGTGAAATTCTGCCAAGTGAATACAAAGGTTAAAGAAGTTACGGAGGGAGGAGAGAAACTGGTAAAAAGCCTATTTAAAGAATAGCTATAAATTTTCCAAATCTGAGGAGACACAGAGATACCCACGTTCATGAATCCCAAAGCACCCAAAAAGGTTCAGCTCAAAGGGATCCAAACTGAGACACGTTACAGCCAACGTGTCAAAAGTCAAAGACAAAATGACTTACTACATGCAAAGGAGTCTCCAGTCTCCATACTACCCATTGATTTCTCAGCAGAAACCTTACAAACCAAACATTTGCAAAAAGTCATAAAACACAAAGACTGCAAAAGAAAACAGAAATAAAAGAACTACAAAACAGCCAGAGAACAATGAACTAAATGTTATTAACAAGTCATCATCTATCAACTATTACTTTAAATGGATTAAATTCCCCAATGAAAAGACACAGAATGGCTGAATATATTTAAAACAAACAAACAAAACAAGATCCAACTACCTCCTGGCTACAAGAGACTCATTTTAACTTTAAGGAGCACAGATTAAATGTCAAGGGTTAAATATGATTATTCCAAGCAAATGGTAACCAAAACAGAGCAGGAGCAGCTATTCTTGTATCACACAAAACAGACTTTATGACAAAAATTGTCAGCCGGGTGCAGTGGCTCAGACCTGTAATCCCAGCACTTTTGGAGACAGAGGCAAGTGGATTACCTGAGGTCAGGACTTTGAGACCAGGCTGGCCAACATGATGAAATCCCATCTCTAATGGTCATGGGTGCCTGTAATCAATCCCAGCTACTCAGGAGGCTGAGGCAGGAGAATCGCTTGAACCCAGGAGGCGGAGGTTGCAATGAGCCAAGATCACGCCATTGCTCTCCAGCCTGGGCAACAAGAGCAAAACTCGCTCTCTCAAACAAACAAACAAACAAAAAAGTCACAAGAGACAAAGGTCACTATATAATAAATGGACCAATTTATCAAAAAGATATAAAAGTTACAAGTACATGTACACCAGTATGTTTAGGGAGCTCATAACAAAGCAAATATGAATGGATCTGAAAGAAGAAAAAGCAATACAATAACAGGAGACTTCAATACTCCACTTTCAACAATGACTAGATCTCTAGACAAAATATTAATAAGAAATAGTGAACTTGAAACACAATATAGATGGAATGGATGTAGAAACACAGAACATTCCATCCAACAGTAGCATAAAATACATTCTTCTCCAGCTCACAGAAGAATATTATCCTGGAATATTCTCCAGGATAATAAAATGTTGGGCAACAAAAAAAGTCTTAACAAATTTAAGAAGACTGAAATCATAAAAACCGTATTTTTTCAAAATAATGATATGAAACTAGAAATCAGTAACAGGCTGAAAACTAAAAACTTCACAAACAGGTGGAAATTAACCAATATACTCTTGAACAACCAAGGATCAAGGAATAAATTAAAATAGAAAACTCGTAATTATCTGGAGACAAAAATAGAAACTTGACATACTAAAACTTACGGGATGCAGTTAAAGGAAGTTCTAAAAGAAATGTTTATAGCAATACATACCTGTATTACAAAAAAAAAAAGATATCAAATAAATAACCTAACTTATGCTTCAAGGAATTAGAAAAAGAACTAATCCCAAAGTTGATGGAAGGAAGGAAATAATATAGAGCAGAAAGAAATAAATGAAATAGATACTAGAAAATAACAGATCAACAAAACTGAGAGCTGGTTTTTCTTTTTTTTTTTTTTTTATGAGAGCTGGCTTTTTAAAAGCGTTAAACAAATGGAGAAATCTTTACCTAGAGTAATTAAGAGAAGGAAAAGTCAAATAAGATTATAATCTTAAAGAAAGAGACATTAAAATGGTTGCCTCAGAAAAACAGAGGACCAGAAGAGACTATCATGAAATTAAATCAGTAAACAACCATCCTACACCAACAAAGAAAAGTCCAGGACCAAAGGGCTTTACTGGTGAATTCTACCAAATATTTAAAGAAGAATTAATGAGCCAGGCACCATGGCTCACACCTGAAATCCCAGCACTTTGGGAAGCCAAGGTGCGTGGATCACTTGAGGTCAGGAGTTAAGAGACAAGCCTGGCCAACATGGTGAAACCCCGTCTCTACTAAAAATACAAAAATTAGCCAGGTGTGATGGCGGGCACTTGTAATCCCAGCTACTTAGGAGGCTGAGGCGGGAGAATTCCTTGGACCCAAGAGGCAGAGGATGCAGTGAGCCCAGATCATGCCACTGCACTCCAGCCTGGGAAACAAGAGTGAAACTCCGTCTCAGAATAAATAAAGAAGAATCAATGCCAATACTTCTAAAAATATTTCAAAAAGTTGAAGGAGGAAGACTTGCAGACTCACTTTATAAGACCACCATTACCCTGATACCAAAGCCAGACAAGAATCCTTCAAGAAAACTAGAGGCCAATAACATTGTTAAATAAAGACGCAGGCCTGGTGCAGTGACTCATGCCTGCAATCCCAGCACTTTGGGAGGCTAAGGGGGGGGGGCGTGAATCATGAGGTTGGGAGTTCAAGACCAGCCTGGGCCGGGCGCGGTGGCTCACGCCTGTAATCCCAGTACTTTGGGAGGCCGAGGCGGGTGGATCACGAGGTCAAGAGATTGAGACCATCCTGGTCAACGTGGTGAAACCCCGTCTCTACTAAAAATACAAAAATTAGCTGGGCGTGGTGGCTTGCGCCTGTAGTCCCAGCTACTCGGGAGGCTGAGGCAGGAGAATTGCTTGAACCCGGGAGGCGGAGGTTGCGGTGAGCCGAGATCGCGCCATTGCACTCCAGCCTGGGCAACAAGAGCGAAACTCCGTCTCAAAAAAAAAAAAAAAAAAAGACCAGCCTGGCCAATATGGTGAAACCTTGTCTCTACTAAAAATACAAAAAATTAGCTGGGTGAAGTGGCAGGCGCCTGTAATCCCAGCTACTAGGGAGGCTGAGGCAGGAGAATCACTTGAACCAAGGAGGTGGAGTTTGCAGTGAGCCAAGATCGTGCCATTACGCTCCAGCCTCTTGCTCTGTGAGACCCAGAGACTTTTAAGATTCTGTCTCAAAAACAAAAATATATACATATGCAAAAATCCTCAACAAGGCCGGGTGCAATGGATCATGCCTGTAATCCCAGCATTCTGGGAGGCTGAGGTGGGAGGACTGCTTGACCCCAGGAGTTTGAGACCAGCATGAGCAACATAGTAACACCCCCTCTACACAAAACAGCCGGGTGTGGCAGCACACTCCTGTGGCCCCAGCTACTTGGGAGGCTGAGATAGGAGGATTGTTTGACCCCAGGAAGACAAGGCTGCAGTTTTGTGCCACTGTATTCCAGCCTGGGAGACAGAGTGAGACCCTGTCTCAAAAACAAAAAGTCTCAACAAAACACAAGCAAACTGAATTCAACAGCATATTGTCATGTAGGATTTATCCCTGGGATTCAAGGACAGTTCGAAATATACAAATTAAGCAATGCGATATACCACATTAACCAAATGAAAGCCAAAGTTCTTATAATCATCTCAATAAATGCAGACAAAGCTTGACAAAATAAAACATCTTTTCATGATAAAGACTCTCAGCAGGCGAGGCACGGTGGCTCATGCCTGTCAACCCAGCACTTAGGGAAGCCAAGGTGGGCAGATCATTTGAGGTCAGGAGTTTGAGATCTGCCTGGCCAATATGATGAAACCCCGTCTTTACTAAAAATACAAAAATTAGCCAGGCATGGTGGTGTGCATCTGTAATCCCAGTTACTTGGAGGCAGAGGCACAAGAATCGCTTGAACCCAGGAGGTGGGGTTGCAGTGAGCTGAGACTGTGCTACTGTACTCCAGCCCAGGTGATAGAGCAAGACTCCATTTCAAAAAAAAAAAAAAAAAAAAAAAGACTCAACAATTTGCATAGAGAAGGAATGTACAACATAGTAAGGGCCATATGGCAAACCCACAGCTAACATCATATTCAACAGTGGGAAGCTAAAACCTTTCCGTTAAGATCAGGAACAAGACAAGGGTGCCCAATCCAACTACTTATGTTCAACAGTACCAGAAAACCTGGACAGAGCAATTAGGCAAAACAGACACAGAGAGAGAGAGAGAGAGAGAGAAGGCATCCAATTTGGAGGGGAAGAAGTAAAATGTTTGCAGATCACATGATCTTGCATACAGAAAACCCAAATAAGTCCACCAAAAACTGTCAGAACAAGTAAGCAAATTTACTTTTTGTTGCAGGATACAAAATCAACCTATAAAAATCAGTTGTGTTTCTGCCAGGCGTAGTGGCTCACGTCTGTAATCCTAGCATAGGGGGAGGCCAAGGCAGGTGGAACATGAGGTCAGGAGTTGGAGACCAGCCTGAGCAACATGGTGAAACCACATCTCTACCAAAAATACACAAATTAGCTGGGTGTGGTGGTGCGTGTCTGTATTCCCAGCTACTCAGGAGGCTGAGGCAGGAGAATCACTTGAACCCAGGAGGCAGAGGTTGCAGTGAGTCAACAATGCACCACTGCACTCTGGCCTGGGTGACAAAGTGAGACTGCGTTTTAAAAAAAAAAAAAAAAAAACCGAGAGAGAGATCCAAGATGTCTGATTAGCAGCAGCTCAGGATTGTAGCTCCCACTGAAAGCGCAGAGAGTGAGTGGACGCCACATTTTCAGACGAATTTTTATTGCCCACGGACCAGGAAGATTCCCGGCAGAAGAGCCCCACAGGTCGCCAGCGCGACTCTTTTGGCCGGCGTGGCCGTTTTGCAGGCGCCCCGGCGCAGCGGTTCTCAGTCCGGAGTATCCGGGACTGAGTGCCCTTTTGGTTGGCGTTTGGAGCTCTGGGAAGACAGAGTCTCCCATTCAGCTGATTGAAAAGCGGACTGAAGCCGGGAACCCGACCGGGAGATTCTCGGGCAGAAAAGCACCACGAATCTTAAGGCCGCTGTTTCAGCCGGCGTAGTGGGTCGCTGCAGGGGAAGGCTGGTCACCCCCCACAAAAAACAAAAACAAAAACAAAAAAAAAAACAGCAATTGGAACTGCTGAAGATTGAGAGTTTCACAGCAAGTACAGCTGAACCCAGGAAGGTCCAGCTCTGTGGGGGAGCGGCGTCCGCCGAAGGAAAACTAAGAAACAGAAAAAACTTTACCACCACCAAGCTGGACGTCCACTCAGAGACCTAATCTGAAAGTCAGCAATTACACAGACGACAGGTGGATAAATCCACAAAGATGGGAAGAAACCAGCGCAAAAAGGCTGAAAACACCCGAAATCAGAATCTCTCCTCCTACAGAGGATTGCAGTTCCTCATCACCAACTGAACAAGACTTGATGCAGAATGAATGTGAGGCATCAACAGAATCAGGCTTCAGAAGGTGGATAATAAGAAACTTCTGTGAGCTAAAAGAACCTGTTCTAACCCAATGCAAAGAAACTAAGAACCTTGAAAAAAGGTTTGACGAAATACTAACAAAAATAGACAATTTAAGGAGGAATATAAGTGAATTAATGGAGCTGAAAAACACAATACGAGAACTTCACGAAGTATGCACAAGTTTTAACAGTCGAATTGATCAAGCAGAAGAAAGGATTTCAGAGGTAGAAGACCAACTTAACAAAATAAAACGAGAAGACAGGATTAGAGAAAAAAGAGTAAAAAGGAATGAGCAAAGTCTCCAAGAAATATGGGACTATGTGAAAAGACCTAATCTACGTTTCATAGCTGGAATGTGACGAAGAGAATGAATCCAAGCTGGAAAATATTCTTCAAGATATTATCCAGGAAAACTTTCCCAACCTAGCAAGGCAGGACAATACTCAACTCCAGGTAATACAGAGAACACCACAAAGATATTCCTCAAAAAGAGCAACCCCAAGGCACATAATCATTAGATTCACCAGGGTTGAAATGAAGGAGAAAATACTAAGGGCAGCCAGAGAGAAAGGTCAGGTTACCCACAAGCAGAAGCCTATCAGACTCACAGCAGATCTCTCAGCAGAAACCCTACAAGTCAGAAAAGAGTGGGGGCCAATATTCAACATTCTTAAAGAACTTTCAACCCAGAATTGCATATCCAGCCAAACTTTCATAAGTGAAGGAAAAAGAAAATATTTTACGAACAAGCAAGTACTCAGAGATTTCATTACCACCAGGCCTGCTTTACAAGAGCTTCGGAAAGCGGCACTATATACAGAAAGGAACAACCAGTATCAGCCATTCCAAAAAACCCATCGGTAAGCTGCATCCAGACCCATCTTACATGCAAGGATATACAGAGACTCAAAACAAAGGGACGGAGGAAGATTTGCCAACCAAATGGAGAGGAAAAAAAAAAAAAAAAAAAGCAGGAGTTGCAATTCTCATCTCTGATAAAATAGACTTTAAAGTAACAGAAACCAAAAGAGATAAGGACATTGTATAATGGTAGAGGGATCAATGTAATGGGAAGAGCTAACGATCCTAAGTCTATGCGCACCCAATACAGGAGCACCCAGATACACGGGGCAACTTTTTGGTGACTTACAAAGAGATTTGGACTCCCACACAATAATAGTGGGAGACTTTAACACTAATTGTCAATATTGGACAGATCAATGAGACAGAAGGATAACAAGGATACCTGGGACCTGAACTTAGACCTCGAACAAGTAAACTTAATAAACATTTACAGAACTCTCTACTCTAAATCCACAAAACATACATTTTCTTTAGTAACACATCACATCTATTCTAAAAGTGACCACATGGTTGGAAGTAAATCACTCCCCAGCAATTGCATAGCATTTCATAGTTTTAAATGAAATATTGGTTGCCTGTTTGTTATTTTCCTCCCTTATTCCTTCCTGTCTCCATTGTATAACACAATTATTAGTATAAAAGAGCTTTTCAATACCCATTTTCAGACTGCATTTTAGCCTGGGCAATAGAGCAAGATTCCTGTTCTCTCTCCCTCTTTTTCTTCTTTTTCCCATTCTTTCATTCTCTTTTTTTTCTTCTTTCTCCTTTTTCTTTTCTTTTTCTTTCTTTAAAAAAAAAAAAAAAAAAAAAAACCAAAAAAGCCTAGGTGTGGTGGCTCACGCCTGCAATCTCAGCCCTTTGGGGGCTGAGGTGGGCAGATCACCTGTCAGGAATTCAACACTAGCCTGGCCACCCTGGTGAAACCCCATCTCTACTTAAAAAAAAAGTTGTGTTTCTATACATAAACTATCCAAAACAGAAATTAATAATTACATTAAAATACCATTAAAAATATTTAGAAATAAATTTACCCAAGGTAAAAGATCTGAAAACTGTAAATACTGACAAAAGAAACTGAAAAAGACACAAACAGAAAGATACCCAGTGTTCATGTATAGGAAGAATACTGAAATGTCCACAGCACCCAGAGTAAGCAACAGATTCCATGCAACTCCTATCAAAATTCCAATGACACAGTCTTCAGAAATAGACTAAAATCTGATATACAGATATGATATCATGGTTTTTTTCTGTAAATTTTTTTCTTTGTTGTGGTAAAATACACAGAATAACATCTTAACCATTTTCAAGTGTATAGTTCAGTAGCATTAAGTAAAGTACATATGTTTGTACAATTATCACCACCATCCACCCTTTTCATCTTGCAAAACTGAAACCCCAATACCTATTAAATACATCATGGTTTAGGATTATATACAAATATATATAGACAGATATAAATGTTTTGGTGTGTGTATAGACGCAAACATTTCCAAGATGTGTCTACTCTGAGGGTCTGGAAGAAATAGGCACACCTAATGCCCAGATCTTGGTTTATGAGTTTTATTCTCCAATAAAAAAGGAAGCAGAGTTCTCCAGAGATCAATTCCAGGGCAAGAGCAAGGGAAGTACAAAATGAGTCTTAAGACTGCCAGTAAGTAAAGAAATTCTCCAAAAATGATGGGAAGATGTCAGAAAATATGCAGAAATCAACTTAAGGGAGTTCCGAATAACCAAGTCTGGGACAATCTGAGCAAGAAAATAAAAAATAGTGGAAAAGCCATTGGCCTATACTGATGTGACGTAATTTAATAAACGGAGGAGAAAGTTTTTTTTTTTTTTTTTTGCAGAATTCCAATTAATACAGAAGATATAACTGGAACAGAAACTCAATTTGGACATACAGCACAAAAAGTATTACAGGTAATAATTATCAATGGAAACTAAAATTAGTGGGCATATAGTAGGATGGAAACAGAATACTTGCATAGTCCTTAAGTATCTACCTATTAGAAACTTTTCAATTACACAGAGTATATTAACTTTACAGTAGGGAAAAACACATTAAATGTGAGAAACAAAGACTCTCAAACTAAATACAAAAATCAGTCTATCATATTGTATATAAATATTAAAAAATTAAAAAATATGGCGCCACATATACTCAAGGCTATTCCATTCGTGAAACAGAAATAATAAACCATAATTTTTAAACTTTTTAAAATAAAATTTTATTTTTAATTCCCTGGCAACTTTCATTTAATAATAAACCATAATTTTTAAGAAGTTACATTGGGGGCCGGGAGCGGTGGCTTACACCTGTATTCATTTTCTTTTTTTTTTTCTTTTTTTTTTTAAAGCCAGTCAAATTTAGCAGTGGGGGGTTGTATACCAACTTTAGTGACACTAATGTTAATAAGTTCTAATAATGCACTACCATTGGACCAGCCGGCTCACACCTGTAATCCCAGCAATTTGGGAGGCGGAGGCACGTGGATCATGAGGTCAGGAGATTGAGACCATCCTGGCCAACACGGTGAAACCCTGTCTCTAGTAAAAATACAAAAATTAGCTGGGTGTGGTGGCACGCACCTGTAGTCCCAGCTACTAGGGAGGCTGAGGCAGGAGAATCACTTGAACCGGGGAGGCGGAGGCTGCAGTGAGCCGAGATCGTGCCACTGCACTCCAGCCTGGGGACAGATCGAGACTCCATCTCAAAAAAAAAAAAAAAAAAAGGGCTGTATTGAGTAAGCACAGGAATAAAAACAAGTTTAAAACTTAAAACTCAAAATCCAAAAAACAAAAAAAAAAGCTGTAGATACCACAAAAGGAACAAAGGAGTTCTAATGACTTTTTTGAGTTACTGTTGCTTTTTTACTCACTGTGAAACTTTGTTCTCTTAAATCCGTTATCAGAAATTTGCTGTTTGAAACTGTATCAGTAAGAAATATCAGAAAGACTGAAATATCTCACTTTTGCCTGGAGGGTTTATGCAATTTTTTAACACCAAGAAGAATTATCAATTTACAATCCAGGTGCTGAGTTTCAAATAAAAGATTTCTAACACAACATTCCACATCTACCCACATCCCACATTTATTGTTTCCAAGGAAATGCGACCCTGGGTTGTTTGTATCCAGATATGATGCTGACCCCTTTATAGAACCCTACTTTGCGCTAAGACTATCAAAATGCTTCTGCATTTAGGCTGGGGGCAGTGGCTCACGCCTGTAATCCCAGCACTCTGGGAGGCCGAGGTGGGTGGATCACCTGATGTCAGGAGTTGAGACCAGTCTGGCCAACACGGTGAAAGCTTGTCTCTACTAAAACACAAAACTTAAGTCAGGTGTGGTGGTAGGCACCTGTAATCCCAGGTATTCAGGAGGCTGAGGGGAGGCCCAGGCAAAAGAATCGCTTGAACCACAGAGGTGGAAGTTGCAGTGAGCCGAGATCGCGCCATTGCACTCCAGCCTGGGTAACAAGGGCGAAACTCCGTCTCAAAAGAAAAAAAAAAAAAAAATTCAGGTGAATATACTAGATAAAAACTGATTTAACACATCTAAAAACATGCAAACAACCTGGCAACTATAACAGTGACTTTTGGATAGCTGAGGAAATTTGATTTGGGGGTGGGGATGGAAAATGAAGTCTTCTTGTTTTCTGTTTGGTAGAAGATTGTCTTCACTTTAACGAGGTACAGGAGATAATATGCTTAAGATTAAAGGGGATGGCCGGGCGTGGTGGCTCATGCCTGTAATCCAAGCACTTTGGAGGCCAAGGTGGGCGGCTCACCTGAGGTCGGGAGTTCAAGACCAGCCTGACCAACATGGTGAAACCCCCGTCTTTAAAAAAAAAAAAAAAAAAAAAAAAAAAAAAAAGGGGCAGGGGAGGTGGCTCACGCCTGTAATCCAAACACTTTGGAGGCCAAGGCGGGCGGATCACCTGAGGTCGGGAGTTCAGGACCAGCCTGACTAACATGGTGAAACCCCGTCTTTATTAATAAATAAATAAATAAAAAGGAAAAAAGATTAAAGGGGAAAGTGTATTCACTTCCAATTTAAATGGCTCATCATAAAGTACACATAGAAAACAAATGAAACAAATCTTAACTAGTGAATGTAGGTTAAAGATTAAATCGAGCTACAGATTTTCTCTAGATCAGTTCTTTTTTTCTTTTTGAGACAGAATCTATACTCTGTCACCCAAGCTGGGGTGCAGTGATGCAATCACAGCTCACTGCAGCCTCGACCTTCCAGGCTCAAGTGATCCTCCCACCTCAGCCTCCAAAGTGGCTGGGACTACAGACACACACCACCACCATGCCCGAGTAATTTTTTATTTTTAGTAGAGAAAGAGGTTTGCTCTACTTTTTTCTAGGTTGGCCTCAAACTCCTAAGCTCCAGTGATCCTCCTGCCTCGGGCTCGCCTCGGGCTCGCCAAGCGCTGGGATTACAGGTGTGAGGCACCCTACCCCACCCTAGGTAAGACTTTTAAATGAGTACCTGAGAGAAAACGCACCTGTCAAAAGTTATCTTCGCATTCATTATCAATTAATCCCTCCTGCTAGTAAATCAGCCTGCAGAGTGTTCTAGGGACGCCCTCCTACTTTGAGGCTCTGGGGGTAAATCTACAGGACGCTAAGGTGAGATCGAGGTGATGGCGTGGAACCACAGCTGAGCAGTCCTGCTTTTCCTCGGTGGTAAATTGTACATTTATCTGCATTCATCCACTCACGCATACGATTATATCAGATCCAAGTGCTCTCAAACAACCTGAAAAGGTTTCTTCCCACCTCGATAGAACTTAAGACCCGACACCCACAGCCAAAACAACTGCATGAAGTGCTCACCGAGACACGACAGAATTGCCATGCCAAGAGGACGCCAAGCGAAAGGCACCGTCAACAGGAAGGCAGAGATGCGGCTCCTTCTGGAGAAAAGGCACAACGCTGGCTGTGGAGGCTGTTTTTTTTTTTTTTTTTTTTGATTAGATATGAGGGTTTCCCTATGTTGTCCAGGCTGGTCCTGAACTCTAGCCTCAAGTGATCCTCCCACCTCAGCCTCCCAAAGCTCTGCGATGACAGGCCTCAGCCGCCGCGCCCCGCCCTATGAGACTTCTGCAGAGGGGAGCAGAAAAAACTGAAAGACCATGTACCCCGCGCCTCCTTGCGGGTGGAGACCCCAAAAAGCTGCCCCCGACACCTGCGGACAGATCCAACCCGGGCTCTCAGAGGAGGAGCCGCGCCTTGGGAGCGCCCGCAGGGTGCCCGCGCTCCCCGACTGTGCACGAGGCACGCTGCATTTCACTGGGCACCTCCCTTATGGGTCCTCCTACTCCCCCGTGGTCGCACCGGGACAGGACGCGACATCTCCCAGGAACGAAAACTTACCTCAGACGCCAGCTAGAACTCGCGGTTAAGATGGCGGCCGCTATGAGCATGCGCATGCGCGCGCACGCAACGCAAGCGCAAACGCTAGGACCACATAAGGGGCGGGGCCTCGGGTTCTGGGCCCACGTGCGGTTATGGCTGCTACCAATCCAAAGGGGGGAGGAAAAGCTACCAAAGAGGGAAAGTGTCACCGGTAGAGGGTCTTGACTACAAGTTCTCCAGGTTCTTGGCGTTCTGAACTAAGAATTGGACAAAATGCCCAGCAAGGCAAAGAAAAAATAAAGTAACAAAAGAACAAAAGCAGGAATTTGTTGAAAACGGAAGTATACTTCACAATGTTGAAACTGACCAAGCAGCCGCTCAAGGGCCGTGATAGAGAATCTTCGTGGGTTCAAATACCCCCTAGAAGTTTCCCATTGGCCACTTCCTGCTCACCTCATGTAAATAAAGTGGTAGCCAGCAATCAGTCTGGTTGGTTGGAGAAAGCAGCCAACCTGAGTTACAAAAGTCACACTCCTGTGCAAACATCTGATTGGTTGCAAAAAACAACCAATCAAAGGCTAGGGTGAAGTTACAAAGTTATGCTTCCAGGCAAAGGAAGACTCAACAAAGTTATACTTCTAGGCGAAGGAAGACTCAACAAGCTATCAGTCTGATTTTTTGCGGACGGCCAATTTCCCATCTGCCAGACAGAAAAGGTCAAAGGGAGTAGCCTCTGATCCTTTTGTTATTTAGGCGTGGACAGTTAGGGTTTTCCTTTCATTTTAGTTATAGGAAGTCGGTGTGAAACAGCTTTAGGTTCCCTGCCTCCAGACTCTATTCTGCCTCACAAGGACTTGATTTTTGGTCATTTCACACTCAGAGACTAGAATCTTCTATTACTTGGAATTTGTTCAAAAATTAGCACATAGAAGCCAGGCCTGATGGCTCACTCTGGTGATCCCAGCACTTTGGGAGGTCGAGGCAGGTGGATCATTTGAGCTCAGGAGTTCAAGACCAGCCTGGGCAGTATGGCAAGACCCCATCCCTATAAAAAAGACAAAAACCAGAAAAATTAGTACATAGATAAGGCATAGGGACCCTTCTGGGTTGTAACTAAAAATAAAATCGTAAGCCGCACACCCACTGAACGGAACCCATCTTGGCCAAGAGAACTCCAGAAAAATCTTAAAAATTGGGCTCTAAGCCATATGGGAAGGGAGGTCAGAGAGGCCTCATAATACCCCCCTCACTTTTGGAGTTTAGGCTCAACTGACCAGCATTCATGTTAAAATAGACATCATAAACAGGACCTAAGGCCATGCCTGACGAGGGTTAAGTCACACACCCTTACAGGTCACTCTGACTCAGTGCACTGGGTAACCGATTTCCTTATCTTAAAACATCCCGTGCTGGGCGAGGTGGCTCACGCCTATAATCCCAGCACTTTGGGAGGCCAAGGCGGGCAGATCATGAGGTCAGGAGTTTGAGACCAGCCTGGCTAACATAGTGTATCCACTAAAGATACAAAAAAAAAAAAATTAGGTGGGCGTGGTGGTGCATGCTTCTAATCCCAGCTACTTGGGTGGCCAAGGCAGGAGAATTACTTGAACCCAGGAGTCGGAGGTTGCAGTGAGCCGAGATCGTGCCATTGCACTCCAACCTGGGCAACAGGGCGAGACTTCATCTCAAAGAAAAAAAAAATCCCTTTCTCCTGACTCCACAGATTTAGACAAAGCTTCACTCCTTTAACCAATTGCAAGTTAACCTCTGTGCCCACCTATGACTTGTAAGCTACCACTTCAAGATATCTCACCTTTTTGAGCAGAACTGTCAGAGGCATTTGAACCAGAGCAACTCCATCTTCAATAAGAGCTGGGTGAAATAAGGCTGAGACCTGTTGGGGTGCATTTTCAGGAGGTTAAGGCATTCTTTTTTTTTTTTTTTTTTTTTTTGAGACGGAGTTTCGCTCTTGTTGCCCAGGCTGGAGTGCAATGGCGCGATCTCGGCTCACCGCAACCTCCGCCTCCTGGGTTCAAGCAATTCTCCTGCCTCAGCCTCCCGAGTAGCTGGGACTACAGGCGCAAGCCACCACGCCCAGCTAATTTTTGTATTTTTAGTAGAGACAGGGTTTCACCACGTTGACCAGGATGGTCTCGATCTCTTGACCTCGTGATCCACCCGCCTCGGCCTCCCAAAGTGCTGGGATTACAGGCGTGAGCCACCGCGCCCGGCCCAGGTTAAGGCATTCTAACTCGCAAGATGAGATAGGAGATCAGCACAAGATATAGGTCACAAATCCTTATTGATGAAACAGGTTGTGATAAAAGAAGCCAACCAAAACCCACCAAGATGGCAACAAAAGTGACCTCTCATCATCCTCACTGCTCATTATACACTAATTCTAATGCACTGGCATGCTAAAAGACACTCCCGCCAGCACCATGATAGTGTACAGATGCCGTAGCAACGTCAGGAAGTTACCCTATATGGTCTATAAAGGGGAGGAACTTTCAGTTCTGGGAATTGCCCACCCCTTTCCCAGAAAACTCATGAATAATCCACCACTTGTTTAGCATATAATCAAGAAATAACCATAAAAATAGCCAACTGGGGGGCGATGGCTCATGCCTGTAATCCCAGCACTTTGGGAGGCCGAGGCAGGTGGATCACGAGGTCAGGAGTTTGAGACCAGCCTGGTCAACATGGTGAAACACCGTCTCCACTAAAAATGCAAAATTAGTTAGGCATGGTGGTGTGCACCTGTAATCCCAGCTACTCGGGAGACTAAGGCAGGAGAATTGCTTGAACCAGGAAGCAGAGGTTGCAGTGAGCCGAGACTGCACCACTGCACTCCAGCCTGGGCGACAGGGCGAGAGTTCGTTTCAAAAAAAAAAAAAAAAAAAATTAGCCAACCAGAGGCCCTTGGGGATGCTCTGCCTGTGGAGTAGTCATTCTTTTATTTCTTTACTTTTGTAATAAACTTGCTTTAACTTTATTCTATGGATTCACCCCAAATTCTTTGTTGCACGAGATTCAAGAACCCTCTCTTGGGGTCTAGATTGGGACCCCTTTCCGGTAACAGAACTAATGTATACCTTCCATAAACATATGAAATTCATGCCTTCTTTGCCTGTAGCTTCTGAAATGTATGAAACCAAATTGCAATCTGAGTGTCATGGGGGCACTTTCTCAGGACGAGAGACTGTGTTCCCTTGCCATGGTCACCCATAATTGCTCATCATAAATCCCCCTAATATAGTTTACAGAAGCTGATTTTTTCATTAACAAGGTAATAATTTGAATCCTGATTCTATTGTCACATATTAGTGACAAAGATTCTTCGCTTGACCAAAGTTTAATTATTTATTGAGACAGGGTCTCCCTCTCTTGCCCAGACTGGAGTATAGCGGCATGAACATGACTCCCTGTAGCCTCAAACTCCTGGGCTCAAGCCATTGTCCCCCCTCAGCCTCCAGAGTAGCTGGGACTACAGGAACATGCCACCATACCCTGCTCATTTTGTTTAATTTTTGCAGAAACAGGGGCTCACCATGTTTCCCAGGCTGGTCTCAAGCCATCCTCCTGTCTGTGTTGTTCGTCTACCAAAGCGCTGAGATTGCAGGCGAGAGCCACCATTCCTGGCCACTTGATAAAACATTAGTCAGTCTCCAGAACCTTCTCTTAGGCCCATCTGTGCACCTCTAGGTAAAACCCAGTTTTAGCAAGAACTCTACTTAGTAGCCAGGTTATTCAGAATCTATCCCTGCCCCACCAAATTCCTTGATCACTCTCAACATTTAATTGAATTCCTCATACTCCACTGAGGCAGGAGAATAGGGTGTGGAGGCTTGGAACTTAAGGCCAATTCAAGCCGACTTTCTAAAAGAGAAAACAAAGATCTGAGGTCAGGGAATCTAAGGCCAGTTAATGATAATTCCGTAAAGTTAAATCAAAGGAAAAACACCTGGGGCTTCGGGCAGGGAATCTAAGGCCAATTAATGCGAACTTTCTGAAGCTAAACCAAAAGGAAAAAAACTCCTATCTTTCTAAGACCGAAGGCTACTCTCTCTACAATCCTCCTCCTTCCACTACATCTCACGTGGAAAGGGGAAGTGCCTTGGAGTAGCTGCGGGCCAAGCAGGGGCCATCCCTTTCATCTGTGTAGGCCACCAATCTGCTCTGGCCTCTGGTTGGCCGTGGGCCAATTCATCTCAGCCTTTAATTAGCCAGGGGCCAAATCATCCATCCAGATCAGGGGTAGCCAATAAGGACCCCAGAAAACTTTGTGAACGGGCCTTTGAGCTGCTTGTTTAGACCCACTTCCACCTGGTGGAGTGCCTTCTTGCTTCAGTAAATCCCTGCTTTTGGCTAAGCATGGTGGCTCACGCCTGTAATCCCAGCACTTTGGGAGGCAGAGGTGGGTGGATCACTTGAGGTCAGGAATTTGAGACCAGCCTGGCCAACATGGTGAAACCCTGTCTCTCCTAAAAATACAAAAATTAGCCGGGCATGGTGGTATGTGCCTGTAATCCCAGCTACTCAGGAGGCTGAGGCATGGGAATCAATTGAATCTGGGAGGTGAAGGTTGCAATGAAATCACACAATTGCACTCCAGCCTGCGCAATAAGAGCAAAACTCCTTCTCAAAAAAAAAAAAAAAAAAAAAGGTAACTGAGATTATTGAGTTTAAAACACTACCTGATACACAGTAAGCAATATGTTTCATTTTAAGAGACCAAAAGAAAGAGAAAACAGCCCCAGTGTGTTCCCAGAACCAAGCCGGGTCCAGCTGCATTTTCTCAAGGCCCAATAATGAGAAGCAGGCTAACTAGGAAAGCAAGGAATTTATTGCTGTAACTGGATACAAGGAGAAGGCCAGAGATGATTCCACCAGACCAACTCAAAGTGTTACAATTCTCTTAGTTCTTACATAGGTTGGCGTTATGTGCCTAGGTGGAGCATAGCATTCACCTAAGTCTATTGGTAACTAATTTTGTTTCAATTAGAAGGTCAGAGATTAAAAAAAAAAAAAAAAAAAATTCTTGCTAAGTCTAATTAAATGGGCCCCAATGCCTTCAAGGCTTGTCTACTGTGGTACTGGAGTGATTATTTCTTTTTCCTTTTTTTTTTTTTTTTGAGA
>PVKV010033106.1:0-19057 GCA_004027835.1 Alouatta palliata
AAAGGAAAATAAGTAATGTATGCATTGTAGTATTATCTTCTGGAAACAATTTCTTAACCTGTGTGAACTGCACAATTCTTGAACATGTGGATACCATTCTGGTCAGTAAGGAAGATAGAGTGCTGTAGGCATATACGTTCTTAAATGAAACATTCACCAGTGAGAAGAATATACAGGAGAGACAAAGTATTTCTATCCATGGTAGAACTTTCTAAGCAAGCTACCCCTAAATGAGCATCCTCCTGAAGTAGTGAGTTTCCTACCATGGATGTATGCTTGAGTTAAAATTTTCTTGAGCAATCCCTAGGTAGAGAAGTTGCAAAGAGCTTTCACATACAGATCAGAGAATCGAAGTAAACTTGTATTTAAAAGTTTCTTTCTACCAGGATTCCATTATACTTCAGGACTTTAAAATGGGGACTAGTTGGGATGGATCTGTGACTAATTGCAGTTAAAACTGAAGGAACCCTGAGATTGGCTTGACAATAGAGACAGAAGACAGAATAAAATGATTTCCTCAAGAATAGCTTTGCCTCTTAGGTAAACTCAGCCTAATTTCTCCTCTTTGTGTATGAAGAGAAAGGGAGTGAAAAGCAGATGTCCCAATGCAAGATGTGATTTTGTACCATTCTGAGGAAGTGACACCAAAGGGAATCCAGGGACCCATGGACCACGAGCCAGGATTCACCTTCTTCCCCAGCAAGAAAAGGGGTGGGAGCTGCCAGGAACTAAATTGCAGTCCAGGGAGTGTGGTGGCATCTGTATTGCCCAACACAAAGGATGGGCTTGTTCCGGTGCATACCTCAAGAAATGGATTTAAATTCCAAATCCCAAATGAATTCAGAATAAGAAGAAAATTGGAGGGGCTGATGAGTAAAAAGTCAGAGAAGGGTAAATATAGAGATAATTTTAGAGAAGAACAGCAATATCAAAATCTTTTCAACATAGAGTTGTGTAGCCAAGTGTTTGTGGACAGGGTGAAGAAAGATCTATATGGTTTTCCTTGTATTTTCAGATAAAAGTAGCAGAAACTAATTAAGAAGTCCTGGATCATAAGGAAAAGTAGAAAGAAGATACGTCAGTTCTAGTCCTAGCACCTAAACAGAGCTATTGTTTATCTTCAGGTAGTTCCCTTCCACCAGTTATTTTCAGTATAAGAATTTTAAGTTGGGAGGGGTGTGGTGGTAAGCACCTGTAATCCCAGCTACTTGGGAGGCTGAGGCAGGGGAATTGCTTGAATGCGGGAGGCAGAGGTTGCAGTGAGCTGAGATCATGCCACGGCGCTACAGCCTGGTCGAGAAGAGTGAAACACCGTCTCAAAAAAAAAAAAAAAAGTTGAAATAAGTTTTTTTTAAACTTATTTCAATTAAGTTGAAATAAGTGTAATGGCCAATTTTATATTTAATTTTCATATGAGTCTAGAATATTTTTCTTGGTTATTATAAACTCTTCAAAATCACAATTTAATAGCTATGTAATATTCCTTAAATAGATACACATTAACTTATTCTAGCTTCTGATTGTTGGACAACAAGGTTTGCTTTCATTGCTTTTACTGTTCAAAAGAGGTTTTAATTACATTTTTGTTCACAAAGACTTTTTTAATTTAAATTATACTACTAGCCTGGGATTATTGAGTGTGAATATAATTAAAGTTTTGATATGTAATGTTGGAGTGAGTTTTCCAAGTGCCTTCAGATGACCAAATACAGTGTATGACTTTTTAGCACTTCTCTGAGACAGGGTTTTGGTAGCCTTCCTTTCGGGAGGAGATCTGGGAATTAGTCATTACTCTGTCTCCTGAGAAAGAGAACGTATAGCACTTTGCAGAAAGCTGCTAATTAATCTTTCCAACTCTCTAGTGTAGGAAGGAGGTAGAAATGTCTCCACTGCAGCTTTGACTAAGAGAAATACTGTAAATGGATATGACAGACACCAATTCAAATTCCCCAGATGAGGGAGAGCTCTCTTGCTAGATGATCATGACTTCTTCTAAAAATGACCCCCATTGACTCCAGAGGTTTCCTAGAAGACTCTGGGCTGCTACATTTGCCATGCCCCATGTCTCTGTATTTGTGAACTCATGAGGGTCCTTGGGTCTAGTTCAGGATTCTACCGTCTTTCCAAGAGATACAGTCAGAAAGTAATGACAAAATTTACTAAATTTTTCAGGCAATGTTTAAAATCTGTGCCTCCTGTTTCCTTTAGCTTTTCTTTTCGTTTAACTGTGGGCAGTCCCAGGCGCCTTCAGCTGTGTTTTTTAGTCTTTATAATAAATTGACCTCCATGTTGGCACTGAATTTCCTTTTTTGATCTCATGTTCTCATAAGGCAGAATAGCCCCTTGTAGCCTCTGATAGGGTTCACATGTCTTTGTTAGGTTTGTTTTTGTGACTTTTGCTTGCTTGCTTTAACTTTTTATTTGGAAGTAATTTCACACTGAAATTTTCAAAATAAAACTTAAAAATAAAAAATTTTTAAAAATAACACCCATACATCCTTTTTCCAGACTCAGCTATTGATAACATTCTAACCCATTTACTTCATCATTTTTTAATCTATCAAGTGACTGATCAATATCTAACATTTCTTATTGATCCATAAATGGTTCTTTTGCCTTTGGGCATAGAGTATACTCTGGGGCTACTATTTCATAGACTTGAAGATGTGCTCTGCCTGCATTTAGTTACATAAGACATCCAAATTCTTTCTTCCAGGTCCCTGATGTTACCTACAGGAATCAGATTTTATAGCTCTATGAGCTCCCCTTTACCTAGAGTGCTTCTTTCTGTTTCTATTCCTCCTTTGTATTACACTTTCAGTTACTGAAAATACTTACTCATGGTTCAAGGATAAGTTCAAATATTCAATTTTAGGGACTTTATATGAACTTTTCCCTGGCAGAAATTTCCTTCATTACAACTCATTATCCTACATCATTTTCTTCTGTGTGTGTGTGTGTGTGTGTGTGTGTGTTTTCTGTTAGATGGCAATCTTTCCAAAAGAGAAGGACTATGTAGTATTATATAATTTTTCTTGGTATCTAGCAATTAGTATTGTAAATGCCATATTTTAGGTACCACAAAATACTTTTGAATCATAGTGTAAGTCATCTGCCTTTGTTCATTTAATATTAATTATTTTGTTTAATCTTTTAGTTTGCGTCTCTTTTTGATGATTGACTTGGTTCATTTACTACCCCATTACTTCAGCTCTTACTCTCAGCAAGCTGCTGTGACAGTTGCTCAAGTGGGAAGTTACAATAGTTAGGAATGCTTTTGGCTGCAACACAAAAAAATCTGTAGTTAAGATATTTGGGTATATTCAAATTCCCCAGATGAGAGAGAGCCTCGTTGATATCATGAAGTTCTCAGGCTTGTTTGATCTTTTCACTCTGCCACTGACAGGCTTGTTAACTCATGGTCATAGGATAGCTACTATACCTCCAAGCATCACATTGTCATCTAACCATGTTTAAGGAAGAAAAGAAAATGTCTGGGTAAATGCAATTCCTTTTAATTGGATGAAATTGTTTTCCAGAAATCATCCAGAAGACTTTTCCTTATATTGCATTTGCTAGAACTGGGTCATATAAATATGCTTAGTGGCAAGAGGTGTTGGCAAAGTAAGTAGCCGGCATAGGAGAATAGAATTTCCAAGACTGTTTTAAAATAATCATTAATCATATCTGGATTGGGTCCCTCATCATCATAAACAAAACCAAGTTTCTCTGAGCAAAGAAGGAGAGGCTAAGTTCTTGGATAGAAATATCAAGTTTTATGACACAGTCACAAATCAATGGATCATTTCAGAACTCGATCCAAAACTCATATGTTTCAATAGAGATGGGAGGCTGAAAAAGCAGACAAGTGTAATGCCATTAATCATGATCTGGAGAATGAGAAGAGAGGAGACAGATGCTCCAGACAGAGATAATTAGTATTAGCACAGTCCAACAACAGCTAAAAGTGTGGCCCAGCAGTCAAGATGTCCAAGTATCAGGAGTGTGTCAGCAGGCTGGAACTTACAAAGGTTAGGACTTTTTACCAGCTTATCCAAAGTTTGTTCCAATGAGCTGTCTTTCCACAAGATGTTAGTAGAAAAATAGAGGCTGTAGCCAAGTTTGGGAGATGGGCTATTCAATGTTAATGTACCAAAATGTACACATTTTAAGCAGAGATTTTAGTGGCCAGTGTTTCTGAAGCCTACTTGACCATAGATCTTTTTGTCTACAGAAAAGCTCATACACTTAAGTCAGCCAAAATACATTTGGTAAGGGTTGTGTGTCATTAATTGCAGAAAGAGAACTGGCAAGGAAAGGGTGAAAGCCCAATCAGAGAAAAATAACCTAGATTTTCAGGCAGATTTTTAAGAAAGATGCTAAAACATTAATAACCAAAGTTCAGTAATCAGAACTTGGGCTTATAGAGAGTACAGGTCATAAAAGACAACAGGTACATGGGTATGGTCCTTTGGTGCTGGATCATCTGAACACGACTAGAAGTGTTTGGATGAATCCTCTAAACTGTAGAAGCAATTTTCCAAGAATGAGCCATGTTCAAGGTAAAAGTGGAGTTATTTTTGGGGGTGAGGGAGGAGCGTAGTGCAGAGGGTGCCTAATCATGACTGAAAGATTGATTAAAAGCAGAATCATGAAGAGTAGAAAAGGGAGAAGGAAACACAAAGCAAGGCTTGATAATGTACGTGTATACACGTTTATGTATGCAGTTCACAGCAGTATGAATGTATGCATGTAGTACACACACACAAAGAAATCCCTAGAGTCCCTTATTCATTATTTCTTCTGTGATCTTCAGAAATTTACAGGTAATTAAAAGTAGCATGTCTAGTTTCACAATAATTTGGGAGATGCATATTTTTAAAAAGCTCAAATTAAATAATTTTTTTCAATATTTTTAGAGATCTCATGAAACAGACCTAGAGAGAGCCAATGTTTCCTCTCCAATATATAAAAATATCTTATTTAGAGAAATATAGTTAGAAAGTCTAGCAGAAATCAGTCCAGTGGTTTTTCCTAAAAGCAAAGTCAACCATTACTACCTAGAAAATTCTCTGAAGAAAGTGTAAGGAACCAGTAAGTGATACCAGTAAGTAAATACATGTTTCATACTTGTTATCCAATACATCTTTAATTACTCATTTGTCCTCCATATGCAGGTCAGATGATGGGTAGATAGAGTGTTGCATTG
Source organism: Alouatta palliata (assembly GCA_004027835.1). Taxonomy (NCBI): domain Eukaryota; kingdom Metazoa; phylum Chordata; class Mammalia; order Primates; family Atelidae; genus Alouatta; species Alouatta palliata. Next base: position 5,210 of record PVKV010033106.1, read on the forward strand.
TATAATGTTACATTGTTATAAATTGTAGGGGTAGAAGACAAGAGAAGAAGCCATCAGAGGCACCTGTCTATAAATGTGGCTTGGGACGAGGAAAAAGGAAGACAGTTGTGACCAGGTTCATTGGGCCTTGAGAGAGTGCCGGTATATGGGTTAGGTTGAACTAATCTAGAACTTTCTTCTTAACAATTAACAGAATTAGAAAGAATACTTCTATCTTTGGGATCTATAAAGGTAATCGTAAAATTGCTTAAAAATACCTAAAGAAAAGACCTGAACCCAAATGGCTTGATAAGCAAACTCCAGGCAATTCAGAGATACAAAGCTTGGTTAGGAGAGGCTAATATAGTGCATCAAACCTAAACCTCTCTGGAGTCTCTTCATTTGATCTCCTTTTATCTTCTTTGTCCCACGATTTCTATTGTATTTCATTTTCTAGACATCAGAACCCACATATTTATTTGAAAGATTCTCCCCCCCATAATCTAAAGATTCAAGCTTCTGGCTAAATTTCTAAAGTTCCTGTGGCCCCAAATTCAAGAGTATTTATGCTTCTTTAGCCTCTTTTCTTATTTTTGGATTCTGTAAGAATACATGCCCATGATGGAGTTCCTGAGAGTGTTTTACAGTCCCGAAGAAGGGGCCTATTCCTGTCTTCTGAGGGTGCTGTAGGTCTTCTGTTGGACTGCAGGAAGATTCATGGTCTCTCTTTTGGTGGGGAAAACGCCACTCCTTATCTGAGGTCTATTTTTTCTTATAAATTGTATAAAAACTAAATTGTTCAGTGTCATTATTATTATCATCATTGTCTGTCCTCAACACACACCCCTTCTTCCCCTCAACACATAGCAGAAACAAAATAATTTGTTTGGATTGAAACAACAGAATAGACATCCATAGTATTACTCTTAGTGCAACAACATAAACAATACAAAATAAAACTAACACTTTCTCTTCATCTTTTCCTTTTCTTCTCAAATAATTCAGTCCTGAAGACATAATATGAGACAGCACAAAGGCGGTGTTTGGAATGGTTGTTGGTGCTGGACAGGGAGGCTGCAGTGAACTAGACTTAGGCTTTGGATCCCAAGTGAAAGGAAAAAGTAAAATGTTGATGAAATAGGAAGAGGATTGCCTGGTGAATGGTGTCAGAGTTGAAGGGAGTGAGGGGGTGTCCACATGTGGAGGGGCTTAGTGCATAGTGTCAAAGTCCAAGCAGATCTGAGGGAATCTTCATGGGGAAGGAAGTTACGACAACAGTGGAAGAGTATATATAGTAGTATTGATCCATAAGTAAATATATTAAGGGCAATGGGAGCCATGTTTCTCTCTAGAGAGGAGGAAAAATTGCAAATAAGAGAAAGAAAACTAGATGAAGCTTTCTGTATGAGATTGGAATTGTAGCCATTAATCTGAACTCAAGGTTTTCAATATATGTGTCTATATTCATATATGTATGTATGTGTAAATATATGTGCAGGTATGCAGTATGTGTGTTCATTCCTTTTTTCATTAGTTTTGTCAGGTGAGAGAGCCTGGGATTAGTGACACTCCACATCGTGGCATCTAAATATCATTCTCCTCCAAAAGAAACCGGTTTTCCCTGGAGAAATGCTAGTTTGCAAGAAAAGTACAAGAAATCATGGAATGTCTGTTTGTACCAGAAAGCAAAGGCGTTCTAAAAAGAATGATGACATGCTCACATATAACTGAGAACATAATGATATTTTTCTTTCTGTTTCTGGTTTATTTCACTTAACATAATGTCCTCCAGGGTTATTCATGTTGCAGCAAATGGCAGATTTTCCTACTATTTGAAGGCTAATAATATCAGTTTCTTTATTTATTCCTCCTCCATGGACACTCAGGTTATGTCCATATCCTGACCATTGTAAAGAATGTTGCAATGAACATGGGTGTGCAGATATCTTTATGAGGAGGTGATTTTATTACCTTTGAATATATACCCATAAGAGGAATTGCTAGGTCATATGGTGACTCTGTTTTTAATTAATCTTTTGTGGGTTTTGTGTATGTGTGTGTGTGTGTGTATGTGTGTTAGAGATAGAGAAAAAAATAGTGGTTACCAGAGGCAGGACTGGAGGTAGGAAATGGGAAGATGTAGGTCAAAGAATACTAAGTAGCAGATATATAGGATCAATAAGTTTAAATATATAAAGTACAACATGAGGACTATCATTAATTATAGTGTATTGTATTCAGGATTTTTGCTAAATGACTAGATTATAACTGCTCCTGCTACAGAGGAAAAATAGATAACTATGTGAGATGATTTGTTTTACAATAGCAACCATTTTACTATATATGTGTAGCTCATAACAACATGTAGTATGCCTTAAGTATACACAATAACGTTTATTTTTTTAAATGATGAAAATATATTAAAAAGACAAGCCTTTTTAAAGGGCTCCTACTGGACAAATTTGGGACAAATTGAGCATTGTAATAAATAATGTTAGTAATAGAGTATATTGCTCATTAAATGACATAAAAAATCATTTGTTCTGATATAAACAAATCAATGAATAAGTAAATATTTGTTGATGAGAAGAATATTTATGTGGTCTTACCGTTTCACAAAATGCATATTAATTACAATCGGGAAGAGTGAATCTACAGTGAAGAAGACAATCATACCGCATTCAAATCAAGTAATCAGTATGAACATCATGTAATGAGAAAAATATGACATCACATCTATAATGTGTAACCTGCATTTGATTATGAGGGAACATCAGGGAAACCAAAACTGATTGATTGTCCACAAAACAACTGTCTTGTAGTCTTCAAAAATGTCAAAGTCGGCACGTAGCACATGCCTGTAATCCCAGCACTTAGGGAGGCCAGGGTAGGCAGATCACAAGATCAAGAGATTGAGACTATTCTGACTAACGTGGAGAAACCCTGTCTCTACTAAAAATACAAAAAATTAAATGTGTGTGGTGGCATGCACCTGTAGTCCCAGCTACTTGAGAGGCTGAGGCAGGAGAATCACTTGAACCCTGGAAGCAGAGGTTGCAGTGAGCTGAGACTGTGACACTGCAGTCCAGCCTGGGCAACAGAGCGAGACTCTAACTCAAAAGAAAACAAATGCCAAAGTCATGAACGTCAATGAAAGACTAAAGAAATGTCTCAAACTGAAGAAATAAATAACATATAACAGCTAAGTACAATGCTTACTTCTGACCCAGAGCTTTTTGTCACAGAGGGCATTATTGGAAGAATTGATGAAATTTGAATGGAGTCTGAAAATTAGATGATAGCAATGTGGTAAAGTTCATTTCCTAATTTTGTTATTTGTATCATGGTCATGTACAAAAATGTCCTTGTTTGTGAGAAATACCACCAGAGTGCTTAAGAGTAATGGAGAATTAACTTGGCAATTTACAGTAAAAATTTGCAGGAAAAAAAAGCATTCCTTGCACTCTGCTGGAAACTTTTCTGTAAGTTTAGGGTTGGTGACTTCTTGACAGACACTTGAGATCTGAGCTTTAAGACTGTAAAATGAAACTATAAGAAAATAGAAAAAAAGATATGATCCTGAATTAAACACATGCATCACATACAAATGCCACTCTTGGATGAAATGTTCTTGGTACAGAGCCTGCTGGCAGGTTAATAGTAGGAACATAGTGATTTCCATGCCATGTTCAAAGGTGAATGTGATCATTCTGTGTAAATTATATCTGGACTGGAGACTTGTAATTAGTCTAAGCATAATATGATTAGGCAGATGAAATTTTGGAGTTTTGTTTTGAATGTAAGTACTCATAAAAAATAAGACAGTAGAATTCACTGTGTAGTTGGGAATATTTTTATTATCTTAAAAATACCCAGTATCATAAGCAATTATTAACACAGCCTTACATTTGCCCAGTTTGACCTGGACACTGAAATGAATTGTGACTAATGTCCCAGCTGGTGTTTCCAAATTATGGCAAGCACTGGATGTCATTTGTTGCTGTGAATGACTTCTTGCCTGAGATCTGAGCATCCAAAATCACACTCCAAGGGATTCCTGAAATATTTGTTTTTAAATCTTCTATCATATAACCATTAGCTTGATGAGGCTTTCAAAATCTTCTATTTGAAAACATCCCCTTCAATTCTGTTGTTTCCACATGAAAAGATCAAATTGAATAATCTACTACCCAGTGTCTCTTTATGTATGAAGACTTTATACCAAGCACACGATACCATTGTCTTAATCTTCCTGCTGTATAATAAAATTTCTTAAACTGGGTAATTAATAAACAATAGAAGTTTATTGCTCACAGTTGTGGAGGTTGGAAAGTTCAAGTGTCTAGTGAGATTTCCGTTCTTCATATATGGTGACTTCTTGCTGTGTCCCACATAGTGGAAAGGGTAAACAGGCTCCCATGGGCCTCTTTTATAAGGCTACTAATCACATTTATGTGAGCAGAGCTTTCAAGACCTAATCACCTCCTAAGGCCCTGCCTTTTAATACCACCACCTCGGGGTTTAGGTTTGAGCATAGGAATCTTGGAGAGACCAGACATTAAGACCATAGAAACTATTTACCCAGGCAGAAAACAAATCTGGTGATCAAGAAGCTAGTTGTCACCACCGCTGGTCAGTTGCAACCACCGAATAAAGACAATGGGATGTTTAACTGGAAAGAGGTTTGGATGATATTTCTTTTCTAATTTTTGTTGAAATTATTCAAAGCTGCTAGATGTTAGACTTTAAAACACTCCCATTAAAAACCAGAGAAGCTATGTTCTTGCCTATATTGGAATCAAAGCAAATTTAACCCCCTTTTAAGATTTTCTCAGCTGTAAGAATTTCTTGGTAATGGCTGAAAGAGCCCTGGTTTTTTAAAATTTAACTTTTAAGTTCAGGAGTGCATATGAAGGTTTTTTACATAGGTACACTTGTGTCATGGGGTTTGTTTTATCGATTATTTCATCACCCAGGTATTAAGCCTGTACTCATTGTTTTCCCGATCCTCAGCCTCCTCCCAACCTACACCCTCCAATAGGCCCAACTGTGTGTTGTTCCCCTCTATGTGTCCATGTATTCTCATCATGCAACCCCTTGTAAGTGACAACATGCAGTAGTTAGTTTTCTGTTCCTGTGTTAGTTCACTAAGGAAAATGGCCTCCAGCTCCATCCATGTTTGTGCAGAGGACATGACCACGTCCTTTTTGATGGATGCATGGTAAATACCATTTGACCCAACAATACCATTACTGGGTATATACCCCCCCAAAATGTAAATTGTTCTATTCATAAAGATACATGCACATATATATTCATGGCTGCATTATTCACAATAACAAAGACATAGAATCAACCTAAATGTTTGATAAGTGGTAGACTGGATAAAGAAAATGTGGTACATATACACCATGGAATACTATGGAACCCTGGTTATTTTATCCAGTTGCTGATACACTTGTGATTACTAAAGCATAGACATAGCCATTTAGGCCACTTGGTCTTATTCATAAGGAATAAGTCAAACCTTGTACTGCCTGGTAACATGTCTTGATATTAACTCCTACCTTGTCCTTAACTCAAATTCATAATCAGGTGGTACCTATTTTCTCCATGGACTGGACAGGGTGCATTTATAAGCCAATCTTTGTGTTTACACTGTACTATTAAGAGGAATATAGCGAGGACACCTCTTACCCATTTCACATGAAGATGGATGTATTAAGTATTAACTAACTAGGTATTTGCAAAATAGTTTCAAGGAAAAAGTGCAATAAAAGTGCTAAATATAATTATTATTGAAAAATTATGATAATCATTTAGATGAGTAATTTTAAAGCTCTTCATTAAACATGATTGGATATTATGTTTATTAATTCGTTAAGCTCTACTTCAAATGACAGATAAATAAGATGCATTATTAATATGTCATAAACGAAATGGAATAATGCCTCATAGGCCTATTATTTTTAAAGTGTCTTGCAAATATTAACAAATTCATGCTTACATCCTTTTGAGGACAGCTTGTACGATTTAATAGGACTTGTTACAGTAATTTTGTTTGTCATAACATAAAATGCTTACTACAAAACCTGGGCTGTTTAAATCTTTCAGTCTCATTTTTAAAGTAATGTATGTTTATTTTAAAATATAGATACATATAAATATGAAAATAAAATTATTGCTAATAACTAAAATACCCATATAAAGTCTTTGTTAATATTTCAGAAATGTTTTTTCAGTCTTCTCAGCTTATATTTGTAAACTGTGTGCTTGTGTGTGTCTGTATTTCTTTCACAAAGTAAAAGTCTTATTGTACATAGTGTCTTATATATTCCATTTCTAGTTAACATATTAAGCAGAGCACCCTTCCCAGACTATTTATAGCCTTGCAATGCTATTATTTCACGAAAAATAAGTAAACAAACAAGCAAAGAAACAAAAAAGCAGAGTTTCTCAGACAAATGGCTACTCCTAGGTCTGGTGAAGATGAGCCTGAAACATTTTTTGTAACAGATAGTAAGAAAACTAGAGCCCATCAGGAGTACTCATGATCCAGCCTGGAGCCCAGCTACTCACAGTGTCAGAATTCAACTGGCTAAATATTGGACAATTCAGGCAATAACGTTAATAGATTAATAAATAATAAATAAATCTGTTAAAATTCCATGCATTCAATATAATATAAAAGTAAAAAAAGAAAAACTGCTTACCACTGCAGGATGCTTGTAAATAAACTTATGATTAAAACAGCAAACCAATAAACAGAAGGAAAGAAGCAGATTTTGTAATGTTTTAAATTATTTTGATTTGTATAAATATATGGGGTATGAGTATAATTTTGTTACATGGATAGATCATGTAGTGGCAAAGTGAAGGCTTTTAGGGTATTCATCATCCAAATTAACGTACATTAAGAAATTTCTTATCATCCACCCCCCAACTTCCCCCTTTCTGAGTCTCTATTGTTTATTATTCCACATGTGAGCATGTTATTTACCTCCTACTAAGTATCTATGTCCCCAGGTGCATATTTTTTAGCTCCCACTTATAAATGAGAACATGCAGTACTTTTTGAGCCTGAGTTGTTTCACTTAAGATAATGGCCTACAGTTCCATCCATGTTGCTGCAAAAGTCATGATTTTATCCATTTGTGTGGCTTCATGGTATCCTATGATATACATATGACAGATTTTATCTCCTCTGTCAACTAGTAACCAAATAGTAGATGGAGTTTTTTTTTTTTTTTAATATATTACAGATGGCAAGTGAGAAAGAACTGATAGAATTAGTATATCACAATTTTCCAACTCCAAATTAATTAATAGACCAAGACATTGATTATTAACAACTGTTAACATCAATAAAAGAGAGTACAAAAAATGTCATATACTTCATGGTGAAATAATGTGCACCTCTCATGAACTAGTATTGTTTAAAAATATGAACCTAGTTCTGGTCAAAATTCTAGATCCAACTAATAATTTATAGAAAATCAGATGATGGAGAAATATATGAGGTGACATTGTGTTTGAAACTAGCAAAAATAAGATTGTAGGGAACTCTACAAGGAGAAAAAAAGAACTCCACCTAGTTCTTCTGATATACATACATACTGAAGAGAAAGAGATAACAAGAAGGAAACCTACAGGGTAAAACAAATTCAAATAAAAATATCAAACAATTGTGAAATGTGAACTTTATTTATATTTTTATTTAAACAAAAAAATGCTAAAAGATATTGTCAGCATTTATGAAACATTTAGATATGTGAATACTGAATATTGGATTATTTTAAAAAATATTGTTCACTTTTAGGTGAAATAGTGTGTGTGTATCTATGTTTATTAACACACAGATATATATTATATATATATATACACACATATATATTTAAAATGCCAAAGAACTGAAGCATACACAGATATTTGTCTTAAAGAGATAGATCCTGAAAAGTGTATATGGATAAAGTGATACAAAGTTGCTTTAAAATAATTGTAGGGCAGAAGGTCACCACAAGATAATGATCACTGAAATGGATGATGGGATTGATGATTTCTTCTATCTTTACATATGTTTGAAATTTAACAGTAAAATATTTTAAGATATACTGACTTTTATTTTTTATAACAAAGTTTTCTTTGAAGACATGCAATATGGTTTGGGTCTGTGTCCCCACCCAAATCTCTTCTCGTAACTCCCATAATTCCCACATGTTGTTGGAGGGACCCAGTGAAAGATAATTGAGTCATGGGGGCAGGTCTTCCCTGTGCTGTTTTCGTGATAGTGAATAAGTCTCATGAGATCTGTTGGTTTTAAAAAGAAGAGTTTCCCTGCACAAGCTCTCTCTTTGCCTGCTGCCATCCATGTAAGATGTGACTTGCTCCTCCCTGCCTTCCACCATGATTGTGAGGCCTGCCCAGCCATATGGAACTGTAAGTCCATTAAACCTCTTTCTCTTGTAAATTGCCCAGTCTCGTATGTATTTATCAGTAGTCTGAAAACTGACTAATACCACATGATTGCCAAGGTATTCCAAAGCATGAATAATAATATATTATTGCTCATTAAGTGGATCAGAGGGTCTAAAACCTACAAACTGTGAGGCCTTGAAAGAAACTTGATTTAGAATGTTTGTATTCCAGTTTTATTATATTTTTCTCCAAAATTTATCATTTTCCTTACACTGATTATTAAATAGTCTACTCTGTCTCCATTGCTGTGAAATGACTCTGTTGCTTCACTGAAGTACGCTTTGTATGCTTCAGTTCTTTGGCATGTCCCTGGGCTAATCCTGGCTTCTGCTTATTCATCACTTGTCTCACGGCTTTTTAGCTCCTCTGTTTCTCTTGAATTTCTCTCTCTTTTTCTCTCCTTCTTTCTCTGTCTCTAACACACACACACACACACACACACACACACACACACACACACACGCCCCACAGGAGAATTTCCCAAATGTCTGATCCTTGACTTATTTAAAAGCATTGAAAAATCAGATTGAAAACCCTGAATATAGGGGTTAATTGAGTTATATCAGCAGTGACAAGTCCTTTTTCTTTGGCTGGTCAGTTTTTACAGCAATCAATCTTCCAATCTTCTACCTTGTCTGCCAGCTTTCTAGAAGCTAACAGAAGAGCTTTTCTTGAGGGTAGAGATATAGGAATCTAATGCTTCTTATATAAACACCTGTGTTTTCAGCTCACCCCACCTTCAGAGGTACCTGATTCCTTCAATCCCTGATGCTTTCCAGCAGTATACAGGAATGGGTTGCTTCCTGGCTTTTCTCTCTATCTGCATAGATAATGATAGGTTTCTAAAGTATTTGCTTCCTAAGTCAGTTATGACTAGAAACAAACTTCCCAGCTTCCAAACCACTGGTGATATCTACGCTTATTTTTTTTATTCTTGAGGGCTGATGCCTTTTCTCTTGTTTTTTAACTGTTAAATGAGGTTTTGAGCTGTTAGAGATAATTTCCAAAAATAACTGAAATCGTAACTCTCAACATGTTAAAGATTTTATTTAACTTACTGATGAGGAAGCTAGTGAGACAATACAACCAGTTCAAAGAAGAATCCAAGTACCACATGCATTTATAATTAGGAATATTGAAATGAATGTGCAAATAGAGGCAAAACTTGCTTTTTCTTCAGTGAGAGAGTAAAATAAATTAAAACTCTACCAGACAGGACAGAATGGGTCTGTCTATGGACAGGGATGATTTTGCATTGCTTTTAGTTATTGGCAATTTGCAGAGTTGTAAATTAACTGCCTCAGAATCAGAATCATTAGATATCACAGAAAAGTGTGCTAAGACATTGCCCAGTTTTCCACTGAAACATATTTTTCCCCTACAAGGCTCAAACAGGAAGAAGTCATGGGTTCAACTATTCAAGTTTAAGTGGGCTTATCTGTATCTAATTTTTTCTGTCTTTTTTCTTCTTAAGTGTACTATACTAGATGATGAAGTAATGCTGCACATTTTTCTCTCAACACAAAATAATAAATTGCTTTATAGTTTTGAGAAAACTCATTGATGCTATGACAGTGGTTGCCGGCCTTTTCCATTTTGCTGCTGTTTCCATGTTTTTTCTTTTTTCTTCTTAACATCTTAATGAGTCAGAAATACCATGATAGAAAACTGTTAAGCTAGTATTATATAATTCCAGGTACCCTTGAAAATATCTATGCAGTTTTACCAGCATTTACACAAGACTTGAAAAGCATCCAAGGTCTGTCACAGCCAGAGAATGTTTTCTCCTCCAGTACATTCTGCAAAATGTGAGATCATTTGATTTGTGCACGAGATCAAAATATCAGATCAAGTGCATCAGTGAATTTCTAATTCTTGGAATGCCTCGTAACAGTCACTGTCTTGGCCTAATCAAAATTGTTATTTACTCTAGAATTGCCTCGCCTCTATGGTCCTCTCAACAGTTGCTGGTGTTCACAGCCCAGGCTGCTTTCAGTGTTCCAGTTCCATCTTGCATTCATAATTGCTCAAAGTTATTCTTCAATGTGCAAACTCTGCCTCAGCCATTATCAGTTGTACAAATATATTTCTATGGTTTGTGCTATTTCTGTTCCTGGATGCAACTGCCTAAATCCATGGTAAAATAAGACCTTTACAATGTTTAAGAATATAAACTCTTCTTGAATACTTTTCATGTGTTCTTGTGTCTTCCACTAAGTCTGCAGTAAGAGATTTGCATCCCCTCATGGTTATCGGTGGGAAAAACACAAACAAGACTGTTGTACTGAGACCCAACTGTAGTCCTCTTCCACTTTTCCAAATCCCTTTCTTCTGTGATATTTTTTCCTTTCTTATGGAGGAAATTCTCTTCTCTCAGCTATAGTGCCTGGAGTAAAAGCTGTCATCTTGCAGCTTAAATATAGTTTAAACATATTTCAGCAGCAACTATACAATTTCTATAGAATCAGGGATTAACATCAGCAATTTGATTGGAAAAAGGCAGAGAGAATATGGAAACTATGTTCATATGACACTTTACATAAAATTGAGGAAATAACAATTGTCCATGACAAAGAATGAGAAGGAACCACTATGTATTATTGGGGATATGAAGGCATGCTCCTTGCTACCTCCTAACCCAGCTGCTCTTGGCCCTACAGCTCACTCTGTTATGCCCTTTGAGAAACATCATAAACAAAAGTAGTGGGGCTGGGGTTTTATACAGGCAGGCAGATGAGGGAGTAATCCACAAATTTATGGGAGTCATGAGATAAGATGGAGATGGAAGGTATCTTGACCACTCTGTGAGAACAGAGTGGTCATTTGCAGTCAGCCATTTCTTTATTCTTAGAACACAAAACAATGGGGACATTTCTCAACCTTCACTATGTTCCAACTTCTAAGAATTTAGGACTCATGTAAAGCTCAATATGGTCACCTGACACATGTAATTTGTATTCCTGTTCTTTCTGCAAGTACATAATAGCATATCCCCAAATTTTTCAAGTATATGACAAATGTGATTTAACTTCCCATTACAGTAAATTACAAGGTCAAAAACAAACAAAGCTGGATGTTGGTTAAAGACAGTAAGACTGAGTTTATTCACATGATTATTGCAATAGGGAAGAAAGTCTACTGTAAGCTGAGCTCAGCTTTGCCAGAGCAAGAGAAAGAAACATTCTTAGATGCTGGGGTGTGCTCAATGAAAGACACTGATGGATGTTAAGCATGGTGGGGGAGTGGGGATCGGACCACGTGATTGTGCCATTGGGGTTTACTAATTGGTGCTTATCCAGAAGTGAAACAAACTTCTATCTTTATGTCAGAAGGTAGTAAGTTGGAACAAGTTTTCCACCAAATTTAGTCCTTTATCTTCCCACAGGGACTGAGAGAGAGAGATAACTTTTTAAACTTTTGCATGTCAAAGAGACATCCCTCTACCTTCTGCGTCCCCTTCATACTCCTTGAGAATACACTTTTGGGTGGAAGAATATTTACATATAAACAGGCAGAGAAAGAATTTGTGATTGCAAACTTTCTTAAGTATCTACTCAAAGAGGAGCTTTAGGGGCCTATAAGCCTATCACAAGCTTTTGGCTGGAACAAACAGTAAATTCCCCTGGAAATATTGTTCTTTCTAGTGCAGCATTTTTTTTTAACGAGTGAGATGGTGTCTTGCTCTGTGGCCCAGGCTGTAGTGCAGTGGTGCTGTCTCGGCTCACTGCAACCTCTTCTTCCTGGATTCAAGCAATTCTCCTGCCTCAGCCTCCCTAGTAACTGAGATTACAGGCACATGCCACCACGTCTGGCTAATTTTTGTATTTTTTGTAGTGATGGGGTTTCACCATGTGGGCCAGACTGGTCTTGAACTCCTGACCTCAGGTGATTCACCTGCCTCAGCCTCTCAAAGTGCTGGGATTACAGGCGTGAGCCACTGTGCCTAGCAGAAGCAGGCATTTTAAGGAGGTTAGGATCATCTTTGGGACACAGCCTTAAACTGCTAGAAGCCTTGTTAAGCTTAGTTAAGTCTCTTAGTGGAGGAATTTGGGTGGACTCGCTATTGCTCAGAATTTTTTGTAATTCTCAATATAAATTCTTTCTTTAAATAACACACAAGTGACCTTATTGTTGTAATGGTGGACATTTACAGTGAAAGACTATCTTTGTACCAGATTACAACCCTGTAAGCTTCTCAAGAACTCAAAAAAATCCAAGAATTCTCAGGAAATTAACCCTGTTCAGTCAATCAAGCCAGACAAGCATGGGACCAGGTGGTACTGTGAGATGACTCAGAGTCCAATGAAAACTTAAGCAACAAACAAACAAAGGTAATGTGACCTAGTTCCCAAAATATTAAGCTTCTTCATTGTCATGATATGTATATGTATGTGTATGCCTGCCTTTACAGGCCATGTAGTATATTTGCCATCCTTAATATTAATATTTTGTAATTGTTTCAACAACCTTAAGAGTTTGCCCAGGCTGCTATTCGTTAACCAGGATACTGGCCCTGGGCTATGCTTGCAGCTCCCAGCTCCTCCCAGCAAGCTATTAATTCTCTAAAAATGTTTTAGTACTTAATATGCTGCCTCCTAATTTATAGCATCTCATTAAGAAGGAAACAAAAACAAAAAACACCTAATGTTGTTTGGCCTCTACAATAGCAGCATGAGGGACACATCTGTGTCTCAACAGCTAATAAAAATAGAGTCACGAGGGTGATGGGGGAATTTTGGTGAGTGATTTTGACATTGATTACCATAGACACTAGAACTAAATTTCAGCAGATCATTACAGATTGCATATCATGGAATGCTGAACCACGCATCCACATCAGTTTAAGTGACCATGGTTAACTGGTGAAGTCATTTTCAGACTCGGAAAAAGTTTGAGGTACATATTTTTTCTTGGTAATTCAAAAGAACTTCCACTTCATCATGTAATTGTTTATTTGCTATTTTTACAGACATTTAAAAAAAGGAAAAACAGAAAGATTCAGCAGTCATTTAGCTTTTATAAGAAGCAGATGCCAGGGCCCCACCTACAGAGAACTGACAGAGATGGTCTGTCCACACAGAGCCTAGATTTTTACATTTCATCAAGTGATTTTGATATATTTCAAGCCCACACATTGGGAAAAACTGCTTTCAGTTAACACATTTAAACAGAGAAGCTTTAGTTTAAGTTTGCCAACAAAAATCTATAAGTGATGGAAGAATATAATTGGGCTGCTGGTTGAGAAAGGCAGAAAGCAACAGGAGGCCACTGAGATAAAGAGGAAAAATAGTAAGAAAATTAGGCCAACTATTTGGAGTGCACTGATTTTATTTTCTTGTTTAGTTTACGTTGTTTAGAAGAAGATATGGATTTAGCGTAAGGTGAGGTGGTGGT
>PVKV010033107.1:0-19057 GCA_004027835.1 Alouatta palliata
ATCACCACCATTATCACCATCATCACCATCAACACCATTATCACCATCATCATCACCATTATCACCGTCATCATCACCACCATCACCATCAACACCATTATCACCATCATCACCATTATCACCGTCATCATCACCATGATCACCATCATCATCACCATGATCACCATCATTATCACCATCATCACCATCAACACCATCATCACCATCATCACCATTATCACCATCATCATCACCATCATCACCATCATCATCACCACTATCACCACCATTATCACCATCATCACCATCAACACCATTATCACCATCATCATCACCATGATCACCTTCATCATCACCACCATCACCATCATTATCACCATCATCACCATCAACACCATCATCACCATCAGAACCATCAGCACCGTCATCAACACTATCATTACCATCATCATCATCATGATGATTATTGTCATCATTGCTATCATCATATTCTTCATCCTAAAGATAATCCCATTGTTCAGCAATGACTAACCTCTATCCTTTCAGTTTGTTCCCAGTGACAATGACTTTGCATTAGTTCATTAAAAAATCCTCACTTACTTCCTAACTAATAATTTTATGCAACAATGGGTGGTAATATTTGGTGTAAAAAATCATCATCATCATTTCATTTAGCTTCAAGATCTTCTCCTTGTATCTTCTCAAGGGGCAGCAGAGAAAACCGTTTTATCTGAGAAACCAAGGAAAATGAGTTTGGGAGGGTGAGAATGATCATATGATCATTTTCTCTATCAGTAATGAGCCATTACTATACCATGTAGTGCTCTGTAGTTACCAAAGAGAGCAGCTACTATACCATGTGCTAGCTTGGGGCTAGATGGTGGTATAATAGAGATAAATAAATTTCATTCCCTGCTGTTGGGGTCTACAGTCTGGTAAATGCTACACTTCACTGGATCTCTGTAGAAGTGAATTCTTGATTCTTCTTTTTTAAATTTTATTTTATTTCAATAGTTTTGGGAGAACAGGTGGGTTTGGTTACCAGGATAAGTTCTTTAGTGATGATTTCTGAGTTTTTGGTGCAGATAACATTGGAAAAAGGCTCTTCTTCATTACTTTTCATCTCCAAAGTTTTTGAGCTCCATCTTCCAACTCAAACATTAGACCAATGTTTGAACTTACATGTAGAGAGCAGATTTGAGAATATTGTCCCATAAGGGTACCCTAGACCACTAGGGGTTCAGCAAGCTGTGGCCCAACTCAAGCCACCTGTGTTTGTTAATAGGATTGTGTTGGAAGACAACCATTCCCACGCATTTAAATATAACTTATGACCACTTCAGAGCTACATCAGCAGACTTGAGTAGCTGCAACAGAAAACATATGGTTTGCAAAACCCAAAATAGCAAATATCTTGCCCAGTCGAGGAATAGTGTCCTGGCCTCTGCCCTAGATTCTGCCTTAGGTCCTGTTATTATAAATGAACTATTATGCCTGTCTGAAGCCATGCCCTCTGCTTGTACACTGGATCTTATTCCTCCCATCTACTCAAGAACACCATTTCATTAAGTTTCCCTTCATCAGTTTTGCACAGACTACTGGATTATTCCATCAGATTACAAACATGCTGTTATTTCTCACATTTAGAAAACAAAACAAAACTTTCTTTTGACCCCTCTTATTCCACCAGTTACTGCCCACTTCTCAATACTTCTTTGCAGTGCAACATTTCAAAAAAGCTGCCAACTCTAATTCTACTTCTGCTACTCGTTCTTGAGCTCTAACACTGAAACTATCTTTGTTAACATCACTGATGACCCTCAGTTTGCCAGATCCAATGGCAAATTCTTGGTCTTCATCTTACTTGACCTCTCCTCAACAGTGGACACAATCAATCCTCCTGCTCCCTTCTGCCCTTACTCTTTTTCCTCACCTGACTTCCAGAACACGGAACTTCCACATCCCCCTCCCACCTCCCTGCTGCTCCGTCTCAGCCTTTTGTCTGATTCCTCTACCTCTCCCATAGTCTAACCTCTGGAGAGTTTGAGATGCAGTCCTTGGTCTTCGGTTCTTTCTTCACTCACTTCCTTCATTCTCTCATTTACTTTTGTCATAGTCAGTTTGGCATGCTACAACAAATTAGCCTAGGCTGGGTGGCTGTAACAACATTCATTTCTCAGGGTCTAGAAGTCTGAGAGCCCAAGGTCAAGGTGTCAGCATGGTCAGGTTCTTGGTGAGAGCCTCTTTTTAGTTATATCCTCTCATGACATTTCCTTGGTGCAGGCACAGAGAGATGTAGTAACTCCATCGTGGGGGACTTGCCCTGGTGACCTTGTCTAAAACTGATGACCTCCAAGAGGTTCAGTCTCCAGGTGCCATCATATTGGAGATTAGGGATATGAATTTGAGGGGCACACATTCAGTTCATAGCAAGTCACATGTCTTTAAATATCACCTATATGCTGAAGATTCCCAGATTTTTACCTCCGCCCTAGTACTTTCTCTTTTTCTTAGGCTTGTATCTCACTGCCTTCTGAACAGATATGCATGACTGTGGATTAGACATCTTAACATCAACGTAATGAAAACTGAAACTTTAATAACACCTCCTCACATGCAGAATAGTTGAGGCATTTACATTGTGTAAGCCCCATACCTTAGTCATTTACATCTCTTCTTTAATATCCTATATCCAATCCATTAAGAAAGCACGCCAGTTATATCATCTTGTCCTTTGCTCTGCTACCTGCAAGTCTCCAAACATCTCGCACCTGGATTACTACCATTGTTTCCTGTTTTCCCTGCTCCTACAGTTGCTCGCCAACTCCCCGCCAAGCCCCTACTCACCACATCCTCAGCTTATTCTTAACAGAGTAGTCAGATTGTATCTCTCCTTTTCTTAGTTCTCTCCGATGGCTCCCCATTTCACTCATAGTAAAAGCCAAAGTCCTTCAACAGGCTGGCAGGACTCTTATGTCACCTTGTTCAACATGACCTGGCCCCACCATTCTGATCTCCTCTCTGCTATTCACCCCTCGCTCTGCTCCAGCCACACCAACTTTCTTCAAAGCCTTGAACGTGCCAGGCGTCCTGATACTGCAGGACTTTTGCACTGATTGTCTCCTATGTCCAAAACTCTCTTCCTGCAGATATATATGTCTTTGCTTAAATATTGTCTGCTCAATGACGACTATTTACCTTTTCCTTTATTAAAATTGCCAACTAACTTCTTCAGCACTTTTTTTCTCCATGAGTTATTTTCCCCATAATGTTTGTCCCCTTCCATTACACCAGATTCTTCACTTAACTGTTATATCTGTTGCTGATAGCTCATGTCCCTTTACCAGAATGTAAAATCCCCTAGAACAGGGATGATTGTCTCTTCTGTTCACAGATTTATTCCACATGCCATGAATAAAGCCTGGCTCATAAAGGCACTCAACAAATATTTGTCCAATTAATAAATCATTAAGTATGAGGTACTGATCAATTCAGACAGTGAGTAACATCCTTTACACTTAAAAAGAAAACACTGGCGGCCAGAGATAGACTTGGGAAACTGTCAGGAAGAGGCAGCCGCAGAACAGCCCAGGATGTTTCGGCTTCCGTGCTGCTGACCAGCGGTCAGAGGTTCCCAGGGCACATGGCTAAGTGGAGCTCACTGCAGGAGAGGCCTGCATGTCCCAGATAAGGAGGCATCATGTGCGGTGGCTGTGGCTACGATGAGTGCAAGGACTATTTTTATATAACAGAGGAGAAGATAATCCTACAGACATGATGTCAAGGTCTGAAACGGGTTGTACCATCTTAGGGAGGCTGGCAAGTGATGCTGTTTATACAGGGACACATCAGGAGACAAAGTTTGGAATCCTTAGGAATAAATTTATAGGTTGTTTCTGGCCAGGAAATATTTCTCTGTGTTCCCATGGTGTTCTGCGGCCTATGAGTGGCTTGGGGAGCTCTCCTGAGGTCGGACAAGCATAGACTGGGGATCAGAAGAGGATTTGAGGTTGTGTCTCTATCACTTGAAAGTCTTCTACATTGAGCAAATTTCTTAACCTCTAAACACTTGGATTTCCTTTTCTGTGCAGGAGTGATAAAGGTGTCTACATTTTTAAGATTGATCTTAGGATAGAATAAAACAACAAATGTGAATGCTTTTATCAGTTATAAAGACAATATAGGACAATTCCTACTATTATACACAAAAACAGAGAATGAGTGAATATCTAATGCAAATCTGTGAGATATCACTTAATAAACCCCAAACAATCAACAATGATTTACTGACTACTTATGTTAAACTCAACGTGTGTTCAGCACTTCAAGGGTTAGAGAAGAGTGTGGGGCAGGGCCATCATGCGCGAGGAGTGACCAGTCTTGTTATTCACTCATATAGTCATGGAGCAAGGCAAGAGAGTATTTCTGCAGTTCTGAAGTGTAGTTGACTGCGTCTCCTGATCTTTAGTACAACTGATATTCCATCGGGTTATTACCATGATCCAGGCCTCTAAGATAAATTAGAAGATATATCAACTAAGGAAATATTTATGGATCTCGTTTCCAGATGAGGAATTGTAGTGTCTGATAGGTAAAGTGGGTTTTCCAATGTTGCACAATTATCATGTGGCAGAACCAAGCTCTGGATTTTTCTAATTTCAAGTCCTGTGATTCCTCCTTAGTCCACCTATGTCACATATAAAAGCCATCCTTCTTTACCTATAGGAGTATGGAACTATAAAAGAGGACACACTGGCCAGGCATGGTGGCTCACATCTATAATCCTAGCACTTTGGGAGGGTGAGGTAGGTGGATCACCTGAGGTCAAGAATTTGAGACCAGCCTAGCCACCATGGTGAAACCTCACCTCTACTAAAAATACAAAATTTACTTATAATCCCTAAAGCTACTTGGGAGGCTGAGGCAGGAGAATCACCTGAACCCAGGA
Organism: Alouatta palliata; assembly: GCA_004027835.1. Classification (NCBI taxonomy): domain Eukaryota; kingdom Metazoa; phylum Chordata; class Mammalia; order Primates; family Atelidae; genus Alouatta; species Alouatta palliata. Next base: position 4,928 of record PVKV010033107.1, read on the forward strand.
GGCAGAGGTTGCAGTAAGCTGAGATCACACCATTGCACTCCAGCTTGGGCAACAGAACAAAATCTCCATCTCAAAAAAAAAAAAAAAGGACACTCCAGTACTATAAAATCTCACATCAACATTCTGCATATTTGTTTCCATGAAGTTAATGTTTGTGTCCCTACAAAATTTATATGTCAATGTCCTGAACCCCAATGTGACCGAGTTTGAAGGTGAGGACTTTCGAAGATGATTAGGTCCTAAGAGTAAAGCCCTTATGAATGGGTTAGTTCCCTCATATGAAGGACCCCAGAGATCTCTCGCCCCCTCTTTTCTTTCTCTCTTTCAAATGTTGTTGACTGACAGTACAAACAAAAGAATGAAGGGATGAAGATGCTGAATTCAAAGTACTCTTATTTCTTTCAGCACTTTGACCTTAAATTTATGTGAAGATTGTGCTGTAGGTTAACCATTTGTGTAGACTATTTCTGCTTATATTTATTCATTTACCAGATTTATTTTTCTACCTGAAGAAAATTTTTAATTGACACATAATAATAGTATACATTCATGGGGTACAACAGAATGTTTAAATATATGGATACATTGCGCAAAGACAGAATCACAGTAATTCGCATATCTAATCACCTCAAACATTTATCAGTTCTTTGTGGTGAGAACAATCAAATTGCTCTCTTCTAACTTCTTTTTTGAATTATACATACATTAGCATTACTATAGTGGGCCTACTGTGCCCTGGAACACCAGAACTTACTTCCCCTATCTAACTGAAACACTGTACCAGCCGTCTAACCTCTCCTCCACCCCGTCACCACTGTGCTTTGCAGCCTCTAGTAACGTCTATTCTACTCTACTTCTATGAGCTCAACTTTTTAAAGTTCCACATAGGACTGAGATCATGTTATACTTATATTTCCATGCCTGGCTTATTCCACTTAACACAATGCCTTTCCGGTTAGTCCATTCTGTCACACATTGGTAGAATTTCACCCTTTTTTACGGCTGAATAGTATTGCACTGTGTACATATACCACATTCTCTTTATCCATTTGTCCTATTTAACAAAAGTTTGTACATATTTGTGCCCATGCACTGTCCTAGGAATACATAAATAGAATTAAACCACAGAGTCAAAATTCTTGCCCTGAAGAAGCCAACATCCCAGAATCAGAATGGGAAACTGACTGTAAACAAACAAGCAGAGCATGCAATATAATCTGGGGGCCGGTGCAGTGGCTCATGCCTGTGGTCTCAGCACTTTGGGAGGCTCAGGTGGGTGTATCACTCAAGTCAGTAGTTCAAGATCAGCCTGACCAACATGATGAAACCCCATCTCTACTAAAAATAAAAAAATTAGCTGGTGTCATGGTGGGCACCTGTAATCCTGACTGCTTGAGAGGCTGAGGCATGAGGATCACTTGAACCCAGGAGTCAGAGGTTGCAGTGAGCCGAGATTGCACCACTGCACTCCAGCCTGGATGACAGAGTAAGACCCTGTCTCAAAAATAGTAATAATAATAATAAATCCAGATACTGATAAACTAAAGGAAGATGTCAGAAGGAGATGGGGATTCTTTTTAGGAAGTGGGGACTTCAAAGGTTATAACATTTAACTGAACATCTAAATGAAGTAGTATTTTATAAAAAATAAACTATTTTATACTATAAGTTATCATGAGTCAATACTCACCCTTCAGTTGCACCCTAGACCAAAACTATCTTTGCAGCAGCCCTGTCATATAGATTGTTTCATTGTGGCTTGAGGAAAGATGTGGAACTCTCACAACATCACAAAGCACTGGGTGGCACCATTGGACATTTAAAAATTTTAAGTGGCCTTTCTTTTTACTGAGCTCAAATATGTCTTCCATTTAACACCCACTGGAACTAGTTTTTCTTTCTATGAACAGAAACTGTCAATTGTTCATCAAAATCTTAGTTATCTTCTTTCTGGACCACAGCTGGCTTCCATCTCTTTGTCTTCTCTGCAGGTGGGTGTGGATATGTGGACATGCAGTTGAATTATAGCTAAGGAAATACAGGCAAATTGATGCCCCTACAAGGCCTGGCCTATAAAATGCTCGAGTATGAGTGCCCTCATATTTATATCTCTCTGTCAGCCGAACCCAGATGGTGATGCAGTCCTAGTGACAGCAGAACCACAGAAAAATCTGGAAGAAGTTCTGGATCCCAGAATTACTAAGGGGAGGAGGGAGACCTCATGCATTTATTCACTTTCCCAAGATTGTTAACATGAGCTAGAAACAACTTTTGATTTTGTTAAACTAATACCTGTTAAAGTGTCATTCTACAGCTGTATTGAATATCTTTAATTTTATAGCAGCAGAATATGTGTTTGACCTTAATTTTATAGCAGCAAGTCTAATATAACTATGGCACCCTGGAACAGAACATTATATCTGCCAGATATCCTTGGCTTTCCACACCTCTGATATCATCAATTGTATTTGCAGACTTGTCTTAATATCAAAATTGATTTCTATAAACCCGTATATTTCCAAAAGACAAAATGAAGGAAAATACAAGCACATGTAAGATCTATTTCTGAAACTTGATTTACGACTTAGAGTGTGTGAGCTGGCATGTGGTAGGTAGTACAGCAAGTGACCAGCAAATGTTTGCCCAATAAATGAATGATTGCACTGTGATGAGCTTCATATACCAAATGGGTAGATAGCGGTATTCTGGGGGCAAGTGTCTTGTCTGCAAGCATTTCTGGGTCAATGTCTGTGGAAGCCTGCAGGTACCACAAAGACTTTGAACATTGCACATTACCAAAGGAACGTGTTACCTTATTTCTGCCTCAGCAAAGTTAGGCGAATAGTAGCCAGAAATGAATTTCCCCACCTGTTTTATTTTCACTGGGATTTGAATTAAAAAATTTAAATTACATATTTTTAGAAAATGATTTTAGAGGTAAAACTGCCAAATTGCTACTGGACCTGGAGTCCTAGGATGGCCCATCTGTCCTGCCTGTGACATTGGGTGTTGCTTCCTTCTGAAGAGATTGCTTGTGCAAACTTGGGAACCAATGCAGAGATCACATTTTTGTTTTCAAAATTTATCAAAAGCACATCTATGTGCCAGACACAGGGCTGTGCCCTCTACACACACACATAAAGCAAATAAACTGCAGTGGAACTGGCCATGTGGGAAGGGGTGCATATCATGTACCTTCAGGAGTTCAGGCGAAGCTGATAGCCATGAGTCTGGATGCTTGTGAATGTTCTCTTCCTTTTTTATAAACTGTTTCTGGGCATCCATGTTCAAGACTAAGTTGAGACCATCCCGTGGATACAAAGATGACAATTCTTAATTATTACTTATATTTAACCTCTTTCCAAAAAAATCTGAGGTAGCTTACACAGATACAAAAAGTTGACTAAGATAAAAATAAAATACCATTAAAAGCACATAATTATCAACACAGTAAAAGTTGCAAAACTAGAAGAATAATGATAATATCTAGTGTCATATTCTAATGTCTTGCAGTCATTTACATTGAGTTGCAGTGTGGACTCTAAATTTCCCAGCATCCAGTGTAGACAGAAGTGTGCTCAGTTACCTAATTCAATCATGTATAATGGATATATATTAGTTTCTTGGGAAAAACGTGCACTCTTAGACTTGGGATGTGGAGAAATTATTACTACAGGGTTCCACAGAGACAATTTGCTGTGTTGTTCTGAACCAACTTCTTCATAACATTTTTATAATAAGTATAACAAACAAAAGCCAAAATAGACAAATGGGACCTAATCAAACTCCAAAGCTTCTGCACAGCAAAAGAAACAGTCATTAGAGTGAATCGGCAACCAACAGAATAGGAAAAAATTTTTGCAGTCTACCCATCTGACAAAGGGCTGATATCCAGAATCTACAAAGAACTAAAACAGATTTACAAGAAAAAAACAAACAAGCCCATTCAAAAGTGGGCAAAGGATATGAACAGACACTTTACAAAAGAAGACATACATGAAGCCAACAAACATGAAAAAATGCTCATCATCACTGGTCATTAGAGAAATGCAAATCAAAACTGCATTGAGATACCACTTCACGCCAGTTAGAATGGCAATCATTAAAAAATCTGGAGACAACAGATGCTGGAGAGGATATGGAGAAATAGGAACGCTTTTACACTGTTGGTGGAAGTGTAAATTAGTTCAACCATTGTGGAAGACAGTGTGGCGATTCCTCAAGGACCTAGAAATAGATTGGGTATATATCCAAAGGACTATAAATCATTCTACTATAAGGACACATGCGCACGAATGTTCATTGCAGCACAGTTTACAATAGCAAAGACCTGGAACCAACCCAAATGCCCATCGATGATAGACTGGACAGGGAAAATGTGGCACATATACACCATGGAATATTATGCAGCCATCAAAAACGAGTTCTCATCCTTTGTAGGGACATGGATGAACCTGGAAAACATCATTCTCAGCAAACTGACACAAGAACAGAAAATCAAACACCACATATTCTCACTCATAGGCAGGTGTTGAACAATGCAAACACATGGACACAGGGAGGGGAGCATCTCACACTGGGGTCTGTCAGGGGGAAAAAGGGGAGGGACGGGGGGTGGGGAGTTGGGGAGGGATAGCATGGGGAGAAATGCCGGATATAGGTGATGGGGAGGAACGCAGCAAATCACACTGCCATGTGTGTACCTATGCAACAATCTTGCATGTTCTTCACATGTACCCCCAAACCTAAAATGCAATAAAAAAAATTTAAAAAAAGTATAACAGAGAGACTATAACATCTCTTGGTGTCAGCCATGCTTATAATCCTAAAGTGTTCCTCACGGGATTGATGACAGATGATCGTCCAGGAATGCAGCTTTCTATGGTCAGATGCAACAAGAGTTTTCATGAAATAATCTCACATCAAAGCTTGCTTATTTATTTTTCATAAATGAGCTGCACTAAGTCTTAGAGAACAGAGCATCTGTGGTTATATCCCAGTCCCTGATTTGAAGACTCCCAGGGCATAATAGCTGTTTGTGATGTGTTTCTCACTTTTCCTTCCTTCCCAGGCTTGAGTCTCAGGTTTCTAGAGATTTCTTTCTTTTTTTTCCCCCTCATCAATGCCTATTCATGGGAGAGCACACCAATCAGTTGAGAGCCAGTCTCTGGGTCCCCTGCTCTACTTTAGGAGGGCAGTCATTGTTCTTGAGATTATTTAAAGACTTCTGCTTCAATGTGTCCCTAATATAAGCTCTTATAACCTCACATTATAAAGACAGTTGAACTCTTGTAAGACTGGAAAAAATTCATCCATCAACCAGAACGCAAGGCAGAGAAGCTGAGAATCATGATTTGTAATTGGTAAACACTTTGGCACCTGAAAAAGATCAGCACAGCTACCCTGGAATGAAGGTAGGGCACTAGAGTGCTTCTATGCATGCACTGCATTATCAGGGTCTAGGCACCCAATGGCTGCATATGAGAAAGCTACCCAGCCATTCTGACCTTCTTTTATGACACAGCCCACTTTAAAAAAATGATCTTTTTTGGAGAGGATCCAAGATGGTCGAATAGGAACAGCTCTGAAGTACAGTTCCCAGTAAGAATGCAGAGGGTGAGTGATGATTGCATTTCCAATTGAATTTTTACTGCCCACAGACCAGCAGATTCCCAGGAAGAAACGCACCACAAGTCTCCAGCATGGCTGTTTCAGCCAGCACAGCAGGTCTCCACACAAAACTCATACAAACATTGGCAGCTGTTTCAACTGGCACCTGGAATGCCTGGGAGACAGAGTCGCCCATTCAACTGAAAAAAAGGGGGCTGAAACAGGGAGCCAGGTGATCTGGTTTGGCAGGTCCCACCCCAACAAAGACCAGCAATCTGAAACACTCTGGATTGAGAGTTTCACAGCAAGCACAGCTTGTTCCAGCATGGTCCAGCTCTGTGGGGGGGAAGGGTATCCACCATTACCGAGGCAGTCCACCACTACCAAGGCAGTCTGCAATTACTGAGGCAGTCCACCATTACTGAAGCAGTCTGCCATTACCAAGGCAGTCCGCCATTACCAAGGCAGTCCACCATTACCAAGGCAGTGTGCCATTACTGAGGCAATCCACCATTACTGAGGTAGTCCACCATTACAGAGACAGTCCGCCATTACTAAGGCAGACCACCATTACCAAGGCAATTCTAACTATACCTCTATAAACAAAACCTCAAGGAAGTTCACACATCAGCTGGGCAGAGCACACAGCAGCTCAGCAACAACTCTGTTGGCAGACTGTGACTAACCTACCTCCTTGCTGGGCAGAGCATCCCTGAAAAAAGGCAGCAGCACATCAGGAACTTATAAATAAAGCCCCACATTCCCAGGACAGAGCACCTGGGAAAAAAAAGGCATTTACGACTTCTGCTGCAGCAGACTTAAACGTACCTGCCCAGCAGCTCTGAACAGAACAACGGAGCTCACAGCTCAGCACTTGAGCTCCTATAAGGGACAGACTGTTTCCTCAAGCAGCTCCCTGACCCCCATATATCCAAAAAACACCTCATAAAGGAGAGCTCAAGCTGACATCTGGTGGGTATCCTTCTGGGACAAGATAACAGAAGAAGAAACTAGCAGCAACCCTTACTGTTCTGCAGCCACTGTAGGTGATCCCCAGGCAAGCAGGGTCTGGAGTGGACCTCTAGCAGTCCTACAGGAGAGGGGCCTGACTGTTAGAAGGAAAACTAAAAAACAGAAAGAAATAACTTCATCATCAACAAAAAGATGTCCACTCAGAGACCCCATCCAAAAATCACCAACTACAGAGATCACAGGTAGATAAATTCACAAAGATAGGAAGAAACCAGTGCAAAAAGGATGAAGACACCCAAAATCAGAGTGCCTCTCCTCTTCAAGGGATCACAACTCCTCACTAGCAAGGGAACAAGGCTGGATGGAGAATGAGTCTGATGAATTGACAGAAACAGGCTTCAGAAAGTGGGTAATAACAAACTTCTCTCACTAACAGAACACCTTCTAACCCAATGCAAAGAAACTAAGAACCTTGAAAAAAGGTTTGATGAAATGCTAATGAGAATAGATAGCTTAGAGAGGAATATAAGTGAATTGATGGAGCAGAAAATCACAATACGAGAACTTCGTGAAGCATACCCAAGTTTCAATAGCTGAATCGACTATGCAGAAGAAAGGATATCAGAGATTGAAGATCAACTCAATGAAATAAAACCAGAAGACAAGAATAGAGATGAAAGAGTAAAAAGAAATGAACAAAGCCTCCAAGAAATATGGGATTATGCGAAAAGACCTAATCTACGTTTGATAGGTGTACCTGAAAGTGACGGAGAGAATGAATCCAAGCTGGAAAACACTCTTCAGGATATTATCCAGCAGAACTTCCCCAAACTAGCAAGGCAGGCCAATACTCAAGTCCAGGAAATACAGACAACACCACAAAGATATTCCTGAAGGAGAGCAACCCCAAGGCACATAATCCTCAGATTCACCAGGGTTGAAATGAAGGAAAAAATGTTAGCGGCAGCCAGAGAGAAAGGTCGGGTTATCCACAAAGGGAAGCCCATCAGACTCACAACAGATCTCTCAGCAGAAACCCTATAAGCCAGAAGAGAGTGGGGGTCAATATTCAACATCCTTAAAGAAAAGAACTTTCAACCTAGAATTTCATATCCAGCCAAACTAAGCTTCATAAGCGAAGGAGAAATAAAATTCTTTACAAACATGCAATTGCTCAGAGATTTCATTACCACTAGGCCTGCCTTACAAGACCTCCTGAAAGAAGCACTGAACATAGAAAGAAACAACCAGTACCAGCCACTCCAAAAATGTACCAAATGGTAAAGACCTTCAACACAATGAAGAAACTGTATCAATTAATGGGCAAAACAACCAGCTAGTATCAAAATGGCAGGACCAAATTCGCACGTAGCAATATTAACCCTAAATGTAAATGGGCTAAACGCCCCAATCAAAAGACACAGACTGGCAAATTGGATAAAAAGTCAAAAACCATCAGTGTGCTGTATCCAGGAAACCCATCTCATGTGCAAGGATACACATAGGCTCAAAATAAAGGGATGGAGGAAGATTTATCAAGCAAATGGAGAGGAAAAAAAAAGCAAGAGTTGCAATCCTAGTCTCTGACAAAACAAACTTTAAACCAACAAAGATCAAAAGAGACAAAGAAGGGCATTACATAATGGTAAAGGGATCAATGCAACAAGAAGAATTAATGATTCTAAATATATGCACACCCAGTACAGGAGCACCCAGATACATAAAGCAAGTTCTTAATGACCTACAAAGAGACTTAGACTCCCACACAATAATAGTGGGATAATTTAACACTCCACTGTCAATATTAGACAGACCAATGAGACAGAAAATTAACAAGGATATCCAGCACTTGAACTCAGATCTGGACCAAGCAAACCTAATACATATCTACAGAACTCTCCACCCCAAAGCCACAGAATATACATGCTTCTCAGCACCACATCACACCTACTTTAAAATTGACCACATAACTGGAAGTAAATCACTGCTCAGCAAATACAAAAGAACGGAAATCATAACCAACAGTCTCTCAGACCACAGTGCAATCAGATTAGAACTCAGGATTAAGAAACTAACTCAGAACCACACAACTTCATGGAAACTGAACAACTGGCTCTTGAATGTTGAATGGAGAAACAATGAAATGGAGGCACAAATAAAGATGTTCTTTGAAACCAACGAGAACAAAGACACAACGTACTAGAATCTCTGGGACACATGTAAAGCAGTGTCTAGAGGAAAATTTATAGCAATAAATGCCCACAGGAGAAGCAAGAAAAGATCTAAAATTGACACCCTACCATCAAAATTGAAAGAGCTACAGGAGCAAGATCAAAAAAACTCAAAAGCTAGCAGAAGACAAGAAATAACTAAGATCAGAGCAGAACTGAAGGAGATGGAGACACAAAAAACTCTTCAAAAAATCAACAAATCGAGAGCTGGTTTTTTGAAAAAGATCAACAAAATAGAACACTAGCCAGATTAATAACAAAGAAAAGAGAGAAGAATGAAATAGATGCAATAAAAAATGATGAAGGGGATATCACCATAGATTCCACAGAAATACAAGCTACCATTAGAGATTACTACAAACAACTCTTTGCACATAAACCAGTAAACCTGGAAGAAATGGATAAATTCCTGGACACTTGCTCCCTCGCAAGCCTAAACCAGGAAGAAGTAAAAACCCTGAATAGACCAATAACAAGGGCTGAAGTTGAGGCAGCAATTAATAGCCTACCAACCAAAAAAAGCCCAGTTCCAGATGGTTTCACAGCTGAATTCTACCAGATATACAAAGAGGAGCTGGTACCACTCCTTCTGAAACTATTGCAAATAATCCAAAAGAGTGAATCCTTCCTAAATCATTTTATGAGACCAACATCAACCTGATACCAAAACCCGGCAGAGACTCAACAAGAAAAGAAAACTTCAGGCCAATGTCTATGGTGAACATAGATGCAAAAATCTTCAATAAAATATTGACAAACTAATTGCAACAGCACATCAAAAAGCTTATCCATCATGATGAAGTAGGCTTCATCCTGGGGATGCAAGGCTGGTTCAACATACACAGGTCTATAAACATAATCCACCACATAAACAGAACCAAAGACAGAAACCTCATAATTATCTAAATAGATACAGAGAAGGCCTTTGACAAAATTCAATAGGCTTTATGCTAAAAACTCTCAATAAACTAGGTATCAATGGAAAATATCTCAAAATAATAAAAGCTATTTATGACAAACCCACAGCCAGTATCATACTGAATGGGCAAAAACTGGAAGCATTCCCTTTGAAATCTGGCACTAGACAAGGATGCCCTCTCTCACCACTCCTGTTCAATATAGTATTGGAAGTTCTAGCCAGAGCAATCAGGCAAGAAGAAGAAATAAAGGGTATTTGATTAGGAAAGGAGGAAGTCACATTGTCTCTATTTCCAGATGACATGATTGTATATTTAGAAGACTCCATTGTCTCAGCCCAAAATCTCCTGAATCTGATAAGCAACTTCAGCAAAATCTCAGGATACAAAATCAATGTGCAGAAATTACAAGCATTCATATACACTAATAATAGACTTAAAGAGAGCCAAATCAAGAGCAAACTGCCATTCACAATTGCTACAAAGAGAATAAAATACCTACAAATACAACTAACAAAGGATATAAAGGACCTTTTCAAGGAGAACTACAAACCACTGCTCAAGGAAATAAGAGAGAACACAAACAGATGGAAAAAGATTCCGTGCTCATGGTTAGGAAGAATCGATATTGTGAAAATGGCCATACTGCCCAAAGTAATATATAGATTCAACACTATCCCCATCAAGCTACCTATGACCCTCTTCACAGAACTGGAAAAAAGCACCTTAAACTTCATATGGAACCAAAAGAGAGCTCGCACAGCCAAGTCAATTCTAAGCAAAAAGAAGAAAGCTAGAGGCGTCACGCTACCTGACTTCAAACTATACTACAAGGCTACAATAATCAAAACAGCATGGTACTGGTACCAAAACAGAGATATAGACCAATGGAACAGACCAGATGCCTCAGAGGCAATGCCACACATCTACAACCATCTGATCTTTGACAAACCTGACAAAAACAAGCAATAGGGAAAGGATTCCCTATTTAATAAATGGTGTTGGGAAAACTGGCTAGCCATGTACAGAAAGCAGAAACTGGACCCCTTCCTGACACCTTACACTAGAACTAACTCCAGATGGATTAAAGACTTAAAACACAAGACCTAACACCATAAAAACCCTAGAAGAAAACCTAGGAAAAACCATTCAGGACAGAGGCATAGGCAAGGACTTGATGACTAAAACACCAAAAGCATTGGCAACAAAAGCCAAAATAGACAAATGGGACCTAATTAAACTCCAGAGCTTCTGCACAGCAAAAGAAACAATCATTAGAGTGAACTGGCAGTCAACAGAACGAGAAAAAATTTTTGTAATCTACCCATCTGACAAAGGGTTAATATCCAGAATCTACAAAGAACTAAAGCAGATTTACAAGAAAAAAAAACCCATTCAAAAGTGGGCAAAGGATATGAACAGACACTTTACAAAAGAAGACATCTATGAGGACGACAAACATATGAAAAAATGCTCATCATTACTGGTCATTAGAGAAATGCAAATCAAAACCACATTGAGATACCATCTCACACCAGTTAGAATGGCTACCATTAACAAATTTGGAGACAACAGATGCTGGAGAGGATGTGGAGAAATAGGAACACTTTCTTTTTTTTTTTTTTTTCCTCAAGGAGGTAGCCTAATCACAGTCTGCTAGCAGAGGTGTAAATAGGAACACTTTCACACTGTTGGTGGGAGTGTAAATTAGTTCAACCATTGTGGAAGACAGTGTGGTGATTCCTCAAGGACCTAGAAATAGAAATTCCATTTGACCCAGCAATCCCATTACTGGGTATATGTCCAAAGGATTATAAATTGTTCTATTATAAAGACACATGAACACGTATGTTCACTGAAGCACTGTTCAGAATAGCAAAGACCTGGAACCAACCCAAATGCCCATCAATGATAGACTGGACAGGGAAAATGTGGCACATATACACCATGGAATACTATGCAGCCATCAAAAATGATGAGTTCGTGTCCTCAGTAGGGACATAGTTGAATCTGGAAACCATCATTCTCAGCAAACTGACACAAGAACAGAAAATCAAACACCGCATGTTCTCACTCATAGGCGGGTGTTGAACAATGAGAACACATGGACACAGGGAGGGGAGCATCATACATTGGGGTCTGTTGGGGGGGACTAAGGGAGGGACAGTGGTGGGTAGGGAGTTGGGGAGTGATAACCTGTGGAGAAATGCCAGATATAGGTGATGTGGATGGAGGCAGCAAACCACATTGCCATGTATGTACCTATGCAACAATCCTGCATGTTCTGCACATGTACCCAGGACCTAAAGTGCAATTATATATATATATATATACACACACACATACATATATATGTATGTATATAAAGGTGATCTTTTTTGTAGCATTACTGCTCTCCACTCTCCTCATCAGAAGCTTCCATTCACTATCTGGTAAGAGATATTAAACAAAACAAGACAAATGATAGAAGTGCATTGGCTAGAGAACGTTGCCTTTAGAGGAATGTAGTGTCAGAAGAACACTGTAGGCAAGACTGGGGACAGAACAGAAGCCTGGGAGGACTGACCTGAGCAGAAGCTCAGGTACCTGAGCAGAAGCAGGGTACAGACAGAAGTCTGTACCCAAGTGGCCAAACAACAATTTAGGACCTGGAGAAAATTTCCTTGACATGAAAAAAGTTATCTCTGTTCAAGTCAGCAGCTGACTGCAAACATACTTCCTGGTGAAATGCTATGGGTGTTCCTTCCATAGTCAGGAAAAAAATTAAAATTATAATTATTACTTAAGTTTTCCTTTGCAGATGTTGTATATTTGCAGATGTTGAATCAGTCTGGCTAATTAAAGTGCCAGGTATTGTGTTAAGCACTGGGACAAAATGATGTGAAAAACCTATATGGTACTTGGCTTCATGGAGTTTCCAGTGTGTAAGGTGGATAGATAGCCATTCACTGAGTAATCATATGCAGCATGTGAAACAGAATTAATGATAAAGCTTCAAAGGAGAGCTCCATGGGTACTTTGAGCATATGTAATTGAAGGGTTTGATTTAGAAGGAAGGTATCCCAGAGAAAGTGAGTCTAGAATTCAAGTAGGAAGACGTTAAGAGTTTATAGGTGAAGAGGGGTACTTAGAACAGTGCTAGAAATGACATGCTAGAAGGGGCTTGGACAGGTGGGTGTCTGCAGTGGGAGCAGAGGCTGGTAAAGTAGATAAGGACCTGCCATGCTATGCACTACAGGCCACAGTAGGGAGCCTTGTCATTATCTTGAAAGAAACAGAAAGACATTGACATTGTATGCATTGAGGTGGCATGATCACTTCATACTGAAGATTGTCCAGCTGACAGTGCTGAAAATGAACTAGAAGGCTGTTAGTGGGAAAGAAGGTAGACTTGGTGGGAAGCTCTGGCCTCAGAGAAGATGAGAGCTGATTTGAACTTGGACAAGAATGGTACTGATGGTGAAGAGAAGTGGACAGGATGAGCCAGCACAGTAGTATAGAACAAAATTGACAGGAAGGATATTGGAAGGAGTAGCACAATGCTCTCATTTACTGGAAATACAATTATCCACCTAGGAAACCAAAGATGATTGGGGAAAATTCTTTTAAATTATTAAAAATTCAACAAAAAGCCAAATTATAGAATATTATATAGATATCCTATATTTCAGCAAAAAGAAGATACCATAATAAAGAAGTTAGTGTATCATAATAGCAAAAGAATATAAAATACCCAACAGTAACAGAAATAAGAAATGTAAGAGAACAAAAAAAGAAAAACACTTACTTATAAATATAAAATTGGATCCACATGAATAAGTAAAAATATGATGCCCCTCAGAGAGAAGAATACATATTATAAAGATATCGATTCATTCCAAATCTATTTATAGTTGAAATACAATACTGATGTCAGCAATTCCATAAAGATTTCAAAAATCATGACAAAATAATTTGGCAATTCATCTGGAAAATAAACAGATACATAACTTAGATTTTTGTTATAGTTTACTTTAAAACGTTGCTTTTTGAATAGAAAGGAAGGGGAGGAATTTCCCTTCTAGATATCAAACACGATAAAGCTACAGTTATTAAAAAAATTAAATATGTGATTCTGGTGCAAAACTCACCTAACATTTTAAGAGAAAGAGGAGATATTGCCTTGAAGCAGATGGCAACATACAATAAAAGTTTCATTACAAGGCCGGGCGCGGTGGCTCACGCCTGTAATCCCAGCACTTTGGGAGGCCGAGGCGGGTGGATCACAAGGTCAAGAGATCGAGACCATCCTGGTCAACATGGTGAAACCCCGTCTCTACTAAAAATACAAAAATTAGCTGGGCATGGTGGCACGTGCCTGTAGTCCCAGCTACTCGGGAGGCTGAGGCAGGAGAACTGCT
>PVKV010033108.1:0-19057 GCA_004027835.1 Alouatta palliata
TTAATCCATCCTATCAAAGTAGTCTGAACTTAATGGTACAGTTAGAGATATAAAACAGCTAAATATTTTAAATTTTTTAAGCGTGACTTTTGTATTTTATGAAACTCACTGATATAAGCCCAAATATAAAATTATGATATCTTAGAACTTATTGGAATACTTTACACATGTATGTCCATTTCTTCAAATGACTTTTTTTTAATTAAAAAATTACCATATGCAACTTACGGCATCTTAGTTTATTCTTGTATGAAGAGAGGAGAAAGAAAAATCCTTACCCATAAGGCACTCTAGTAGTTGTTAAGCAAGCAATAAGCACTTAATTTTTTATTAAGCATCTAATAAATACTAATTCTGTGCCAACCTGTGACAGGTGTGAAGAAAACAGCTGGGAAGAAGTCACATGTCATCACTGCCCTTGAAGAACAACTATTCTAGTGAAGCAGACAGTATAAAATCAAGAAATGAGGGAAGCACAAACTATCATATAGTTCCTGGCCTTCTTTCAGTTCCTAAAGCATCACAGCCTCTTTCTAAATTCAGGACCTTTGCACATATTACCCCTTTGGCCTGGAATGTTCTTCCCCTTTACACAGCTGGTACCTTCTCATCCTCTGCTCATTTTCTCAGGGGCCTTAACCTAACCATTCTAACCAAAGAGGACTTCTCCTTGCTCTCAGTCACTCTCCTAGCCTTTGTGTATTTCCTTCAGCTCACTTGGAATGTGTTTATCTTACCTATTGAAGAGATGCTAATTTATTAACAATAACAACAGGCAAATTTATTGAGTATTCAGAATCAAATACTATTTGCTAAGCACCTTATATGGATTACCTCACTTAATCATTACAATAGCCCTTTTAAGAAGGTAGTATCACCAGCCTCATTTTTCACATATTTAAACTAAAGATAAAAATATTGTCCTCTTTATTTCTAAAAAATTAGTTTATACTCTTTCCTGATTTTTAACTTTTTTGACAATTCTAATTTATTTCTTTACATTTATCTCTTTCTTAGCTTCCTAGTTTCAAGGATGAAATGTATTATTCACTTTGAGTCTACTTATTACCAGTTGACTTACTTCTGAGAGTCTGTATGTATTACTTTGAGAACAATGTTAAAATATAATCACCTAGCCTGTTTCTTTCCAGTTCCCTGATAAAAGCCAGATGATCATTAGTTCATTTCTGGTGCCAAAACCTAGAGGCAATTGTGCTCTGCTAGGGTAAATACACAATACAGAAAATACTCAAGCAACTAGCAGGAAATTTGAGTTTTACTTTTTCAGTTGGAAAGGATACTTTTCTCCAAGTCTTATGTTTTCTCGACTGTAAAAATGAAAGAAACTCACACTCTCCAAGGATCTTTCCAACTGTGGTTTCTAGAGACAGAGTGATTTGGGGAGTAATTTCAGAATAACCAAAGTATTTTCACATCTTCAGATTTTTAAAATGGAATTTAATATGTACCACTATGTAACCTGAATTTTGTTGCTGTTGTTAGGCACTTACAATACACTGGTAAATACCTGAATTCTGCACCATAAGCTACAAAAAAAAAGGTACAGGCCAGGATTAGACTACAACCTCCTGGACCACAGAATTGTGCCTGCAGAATCAGCCTTCAATCAACACAATAATTACTCAAAGGCATAGGTATGTTCTTTACCTCAATTTCTGAATAGCTAGTATGCCAACTTAAGACACGCATGCTCAGAGAAACAATATTTAAGAAAGGAGTTATGCCAGCAGAAATCTTACGAGCCAGACAAAAAAATTAAAAAAAGGAGTAATGAATGATGGAATCTTAGACCTAGAAGGAACCTCCAAATTTATCAAATCTAATCTCTTATCAGATGAAGCAACTGGTGATCAAAGAGGTTGGTGATTATTCACATAGATGGTGGCAAACTAAGACTAAGAAACTGAGATTGGCTCTTAGTGCTCTTTCTACCACAATATACTGAACAAACCTCACTCTTACATGACCATAATTTTTTTTAAAGCGTTAATATGAAAGTGTCTATCTCTTTGGGGAGAGAAGGAGACACATCCCTACTCTTTTTAACACAGTTAGGAAAGCTTATCAGTATCATGGGGACTTCATTCTCAGATCTTATATGAAGCTGAATGGTATGAAAGTCTCTAATCCCACAGAAGTTAAGCTTTTGCCAGCAATTATCAGGAATGATAGATGGAATCTCCAGTTTTACTATGTATTTTTCTTCCATTTCTTATAACACACAGCTATTTAAAAATAACTAGTGCAGCTTACCACTCTGACAAAAAGAGTTTTATAAAACAGTAGACATAGTATTGTTAGTATTCTGTGCCATGTTAACATTTCCAAGAATTTTTATAAAATAAAACACAAATCTTTCATGTATTATAAACAAAGAATGGTGGCAAAGGGAAAAAAATTAGCTAACAATAGATGCATGTTAGGTAATTTTTATAACAGCAGGCCATAATGTAATTTTGAGAGCTAAAAACTGATTCTAAGACTGTCAGATATGCAAATGAATGAGGCTCGAGCTCCTTATAGCTTGACATTCAAAACTCTAATCTCTCCTTATTCCAAAGAAACCCTTCCCATTCACATTAGTCTGTCTGCCATCTGTTAAACACTGGAATTCTATCTTCACATCTTAACTCATTCCCTCTCATTAGAATGTCCTTCCTTCCATTCCCTTCCCTGCCCTAATCTCCATCAATTTTTTATCTATCCAAGTCATGCAGTTTTTGAAGGATCAACTCAGCTGATATCTCTGCCAAGACGGTCCCAGCACTAAATTAATTTCTCCAGCTGGAATTAATCATTCCCTATGAGCTTTGATAATAAACATTACTTTTACCATTAATTCAGTTCTCAAATGTCCTGCATTATACTTATCTTCTTTCTTGGATTATATTTTCTATAGGAAAGAGAAATCCACACCTCACACATCATACCACACAATAGCTCATCAATAAATACTACTGAACAAAAAGAAAAAATTTAGCCCAATGATGATGTGCACAAACCATCAGTTTTTTCAGATTACCTAATTGTTGGAAGATAAATTAAAAATAAGAGTTGTACATATTAAGATGACATGTATTACATGAATTTAACTATTTAATCAAAACTTTTTTTGAGACAAGGTTCCACTCTGTCACCCAGGCTAGAGTGCAATGACATTATCATAGCTCATTACAGTTTCAAATTCTCAGTTCAAGTGATCCTCCCATCTCAGCACTCCAAGAGCTGGGACTATAGGTGTGCACTACCAAGCCCAGCTAATTTTTTTTAATAGTTTTTTTGTAGAGATGGGGTTTCCCTATGTTATCCATGCTGGTCTCAAACTCCTGGGCTCAAGCAGTCCTCCCACCTTGGTAATCAAAATTTTCCTTACTGAGATATTTTTAAATTTGGGGAATATTATGGTTCAAACAGATATACAAAGCTACATAAAATGAATGGCATCCAAATTCATTCCAGAGCAAATTTGAATTCTATCCATCTAGAGTCGGCGTAAGTTTCCCTTATCCAAAATCAGAATAAGCTGAAACATTGTTGAATCAACAAAGGAAACTGATTCCAGGGTTTAACTTCACAGAAGACCACTCTGCCTTGTGCTCTCAGTCCTTGCTAAAGTAGGAAACCATGGACTGACAGAATCTGCAGTTGAGCACAACTGTCATGACAGCAAATTCTCATATAATTACACAGCCCTAAAGACTTTAGACATCATCCCCATAGATTTTCTAGATGTAAGTACTACCGTTAGTAAACTTTATTATAATTACAGTTCCAGAATCCTATTTTGAGTAAGTAGATTTAGGGGATACTGGCCCTGTATCCTCAGGATGGCAGCTGGTGTCCACCTTGTGCCCAGGCATTGAGATGGATGCTAACATGTACTGTTTCTTTCAATTCTCGCAGAAACCTTTGAGAAAACAATTGCTATTCCCATTTTTACAGATTTCTGGGCAATTAAGACATAGAGAGTTTAACTTTACTAAACTCATCCACCTAGTAAGTAATGATGTTGATGTTTGAACAATGAGTTGTCCAGCTCAAAACCCATGTTCTTGCCATTGCACTAGCTGCCACACAATAATTCCTGAAAGTCAAATCAAGAATACCATCTAGAGTGCAGGCATGGTGGCTCATGCCTGCGATCTCAGCACTTGGGGACAGTGAGGTGGGAGGATTGCTCAAGGACAGGAGTTCCAGACTTGGGCAACATAGTGAGACCCGTCTCTACAAAAAATTTAAAAGTTACCTCGGCAGGGTGGTGTGAGCCTGCAGTCCTAGCTGCTTGGGAGGCTGAGACAGAAGGAGTACTTGAGCCCAGGAGTTCAAGGCTGTAGTGACCTATGATCATGCCACTGCACTCCAGCTTGGGCAACAGAGTGAAATCCTATTTTGGTGGAGGGGAGTGGGGCAGGGAGAGGCATACCAGCTAGAAATTGACCAAAAGAAAAAACTATTGGAACAGAAAACCAAATATTGCATGTTCCAACGTGAAAGTGAAAGTAAACACTGAGTATGTATGGACATAAAAGGGGGAACAATAGACACTGGGGACTACAAGGGGAATGGACAGAGTTAAGCAGGCACATACTGAAAAAATACCTGTGGTACTATGCTCACCACCTGGGTGATGGGATCATCTGTATCCTAAAACCCAAACATCACAAAATACATTCATGTAATGAACCTGCACGTGTGCCCCCTGAATCCAAAATAAAAGTTGAAATTATGGGGGTGAGGGGAGACCGAAGATTTCAGTTAGAATTCAGGTTGGGTGTATAATGTTGGAGAAATGAAAACATGTCTACTATTTGTACAAATCAGACAGTAATCATTTTCTTTCAAGAATATCTAGAAGAATGTGAATTAAATTTAGAATCATTTGTGTGAATTTTGCCTGTACGTTAAAGCTAACAAGAGGGTCAGGTAGGGGAAAAACTATTTTTGTTCTCATATACTGTTGGTAGGACCAAAAATCGGCACTTTTTTTTTTTTTACAATCAAAAAATGTGATTTTACAATAATAAAAAATGTTTGTACATATTTTGATCAAGTAATTCTACTTTTAGAACTTCATCTGGAAAAAATAAGGAAATATACCAGGATTTAAGTTACAGGAATATTCATTACAGTGCTGTTTATATTAGCCAAAACTTGGAACTTAAGTACCCAACAAAAAGACTGTACACATGAAAATGGTTAGGATGATAAATTTTATGTTATGTACCTTTTACCAGTTAATCAAAACATTACGAAGTATAAATTGGCTAAATGACATAAGCATGCAAAAGTTAGCTATATGGCTGGGCACGGTGGCCCATGCCTGTAATCCCAGCACTTTGGAAGCTAAGGTGGGTGGATTACCTGAGATCAGGAGTTTGAGACCAGCCTGACCAATGTGGAGAAACCCTGTCTCTCCTAAAAATACAAAAAATTAGCCGAGTATGGTGGTGCCTGCCTGTAAACCCAGCTACTTGGGAGGCAGGAGCATCACTTGAACCTAGGAAGTGGAGGTTGCGGTGAGCCAAGATCACACCATTGCACTCCAGACTGGGCAACAAGAGCAAAACTCCATTTCAAAAAAAAAAAAAAGTTAGCTATGCAACCATGAAAGATACCATAATGGAAGAATATTTAATGACACGAAAATATACAAATTATATTAGGTAAAAAAATTAGTTTGCTAAATAGTAAATATGGTTTAATATAACTACATAATATTAGTATGTACATACATTTATAGACTAGAAGGATACACATACACACATACATACACACACACACACACACACACACACACACACACACACACTCCAAAATGCTAACTCTCTAATCACAGGATAGGAGAATTACTATTGAGTATTTTCTCCCTGTCTTTTGCTTAGCTAAATTTTGTACTTCTTTGTCAGACTCGTATGACTAGTGTAATTTTTAAGAGGATAAAAGGAAAATTCCCTACTATTTCATAGGATTTGAAGGATGTTAATGTTCTAGTTTAGGGAACCAATATATCTGAGCCATGATTCCTCAAACCACAAATACTACACCAGCAAGAGACATTTCCACAGGAGTCCAGAACTTTCTAGTTGCCCTGAGACTCACACACAATATCCTGACGACTTACTCATCTATACGTTTCCAGAACCTCACACAATAGCTGATATGTGAACATAAATGCTTATAGAATGAAGAGCTACTTATATTTACATAGCACTCTACCTTGTATATAGGGAGTTTATATATACCATCTCATTTGATTCCCCAATAACCTTGTGAACTGGGCATAAACATTCCCATTTAGAAGCAAAAAACTGCAAGTGGAGAATTAGAACTTAGGGTTACTAAACTAACAAATCACAGAAAAGAGAACACATACAGTTGTCAAGTAATGTTTCATGCTACACCACAAAGATATTAAAATGTGTACAACTGTTCATTCAATAAACACTGATTGAAGAGCCACTAAATACCAGGCACCTGTCTGTGTACAGGGAAATGTAGCCGTGAACAAGTGCCACTAAGTCCCTTCCCTGCCCTCATGAAGCTTATATTCCTATTGGGGAGAGAAGCAAAAAAGGAAATAAACACAGAACATCAGGTTAAGCAGTGTAAGGACTTTGAAGAAGAGTAATGCAGAGTAAAGGGAGAATAAATTAGCTGTACTCTTTCAAGGATGATCTGAGAAGGCTTCTTTGACGGCAGGAAGCCAAGATTTAAAAAAAAAAAAAGAGCTATAAGACTTATATTCTAAGAGAAGACATCAAATATAAAGACCCCAAGGTGTCAAATGTGCTTATAGTGACTGAAGAATAACAAGACCAATATGCTAGACTGGAGGGAACCTTGGCAATTACTAAGAAATTAGGTTAGTCGGCTGGGCGCGGTGGCTCACGCCTGTAATCCCAGCACTTTGGGAGGCCAAGGCAGGTGGATCACGAGGTCAAGAGATCGAGACCATCCTGGTCAACATGGTGAAACCCCATCTCTACTAAAAAAAATACAAAAATTAGCTGGGCATGGTGGCACGTGCCTGTAGTCCCAGCTACTCAGGAGGCTGAGGCAGGAGAATTGCTTGAACCCAGGAGGCGGAGGTTGTGGTGAGCCGAGATCACGCCATTGCACTCCAGCCTGGGTAACAAGAGCAAAACTCCGTCTCAAAAAAAAAAAAAAAAAAGAAATTAGGTTAGTCAGTCTGAAACTTCAGGTTTAAAAATATAATTCTTTAATGTGTTATCAATGGAAAAAAATCTGGAATTTCAACAATATGTACCTTTCTCTTAAATCCATTTTGTCCACATAATATTTAAAAGCTAGAGGAAAAATCTACTAAAATATTAATTAGCTGTTCTATTTACATGATCTATTTTTTTTTATCATATTCTTATGGTATACTCCAAAACTTTTGTAAATGTTGTCTAACAGCAGGGTCTAACTCAATTTCTGTAAAAGGAAGCAATGTACAACTTTAAAAGGCAACGTGACTAGAGATGTTACTGGAACAACTAGGAAAATATGAGTATAAATTGTACACTAGATATTAGTACTATATAAGTATTATATTTCTTGAATGTGGTAACTGTATTGCAGGTATATAGAAGAATATTTTTATTGTTAGAAGACACATGCAGTATTATGATGGTAAATGTTTAACAACTGGCTCACAGAGGAAAAAAAAAGCCTTGGTTTATAGCACTGCCAGTTTCCATGGTATAAATACTGTTACCATGGCTGATTTCAAGTAACCAACTAGGTGAAGAGTTGAAAAGAAATACACACAGTCAGCTTTTGCAAGCCAGTACCTGCCAGTTCTAGCATACTACTAGATTAATGTTTGAAGTATGTGGGGCTGAAGTGTCAAGATGTCTGCAACTTATACAAATGGCCAATAGGCATATGAAAAACATGTTCAACATTACTAATAACCAGAGAAACACAAAACCACAGTGAGATACAACCTTACTCTAGTTAGAATGGCTAGAGACAAAAGAAAGACAAAAGAAAACAAGTGTTGGCAAGGATGTGGAGAAAAGGGAACAGTTACACATGGTTGAGACTGTAAGTTATCATAACCATTATGGAAAACAGTATAGACAGAACTACTATATCATCCAGCAATTCCACTACTGGGAATATACATTCAAAGGAAATGAAATCAGCATGTTGAAGAGATATCTGTACTCCCATGTTTAGTACAGTATTATTCACAATAGCCAAGATATGGAATCAACCTGATCAACCTAAGGGTCCGTAAAGAAAATGTGGCGTACACATGTACACACACACACACACACACACACACACACAGAGAGGAATACTATAGAGCCATAAAAGGAATAAAATTCTATTTGCAACAACATGGATGAACCTGGAGGACACTGTGTTGAGTGAAATCAGCCAGACACAGAAAGACAAATACTGCATGATCTCACTCATGTGGAATCTCAAAAAAAGTTGTATCATAGAAGCAGCCAGTAGAACAGTAGTTTTCAGAAACTGGGGAAGGGGAAGGAGAGAACAGGGAGAGGTTGATCAACAGATACAAAGTTACAGTTAGATAGGAGGAATAAGTTCTGGTGTTCTATTCCATAGCATGACTAAGGATAACCCTCAAGTATTATATATTATAAAATAGCTAGAAGAGTCCTTTGAATGTTCCCACCAAAAGGAAATGATAAATGCACGAGGTGAAAGATATGCTAGATGCCCTGATTTAATTATTACACAACATATATATATAGGAACATCATATTGGACCTCATAAATACATACAATTGCAATGTGTCAACTGAAAAAAGTAGCAATTTGAAATAAACAAAATACTGCATTAAAACAGAAAAAGAGACAACAAAATTCCATGTCTATCCATCCCATCCACCCATCCTACCCACTTATATAAAGATAAAAGCTCTAAAATCTTCATAATTAATCTGTGAAAAGGTAAATGGATGTTAACTGTAGTATTTCAACTTTTCTGTGGGTTCGAAATTTTTAATTATATTTTTAATTATAATAATTGGTAGAGCAAGCAAAGTAGGGTAATTTAGAGAAATCCTATGGTCAATTCTTTTATAACATGAATAGTAATTTTTTTGTATAACAGCATCCTTCTGTCAAATATACCAAATATGATATGGACATTTAAGTTATTTTAAGACCAAAACAAACAACAAGAACTTTGCCAATATCAAGGACTAAAATTATACATTCTCTTACTGTTATAAATTTAAGTAAAAATGGCCAACTAGATAATGATCTCTCTCACAAACCATGATCTCTCTTCAAAAAAGAAAATTGCTAATTTGATGAAAAATATGAATGCATTTTCTAGATGTTAGGATAAAGTTTTATAAATAGCCTAGTTTTATTTAGATAGTGATGCTAACTTAATTCCATTCAGGAATATATGTTTGGTAAGTGGGAAAACAAAATATGAAAACTTTAAATATTAATTAAAAATGTTTATTCCCAAATACACATTGGTCATGTTTCCAAAAGGGATATGTTTAAGTCTGACCATTATTTAGACTTAAATATTACTGACAAGCAACCTGAGTTATAATTAGATTCCCAGAAAAATCTACCAAAGGTTTCTTAACCTATAATGGCCATCTTGCAGCATCATGGAACAAGTCTAAATTGTGGGTCACAGAAGCAGAAGGGCCATGCTCCAAGCACTGAATCAATTCTAGGTAATATTCTGAAATAAATAAAAAAACAATTTTAGGCAACATCTTGCCATTCTGTATTTTCCATCAGCCTCTTTCTAGTTCCCACCTCTGCCTCACTCTCTGCCCTGACACTGCTCTAACCTGTTCGTTATGGTCTACTAGCACCCAGAAATAGTTGGCTATATTTCATATTACCTACTTTCCCTCTCCCATTGCATTTGCATTAAAGACTGGGTAGTTCAATGCTGGTTTCAGTTTTTTTCTATGTAGTTGTACATTTCAGAAGACAAGGTTGACAGTGACATAATAAATGTCTATTGATCTTTTATGCTTGTTACAACTAGTTTTCAAAACAGAATACTGAAACACTCATTTCCTCAGTGCAGCTGTTCCAAGTTGTATATTCTTGTTAGTAAAGGAAACCACTTACCAATCCCTACCCAGCGCTAGGCCTGTGTTAAATGCCAAACCATATGTTCTCAGTTTACCTTTCCCACAAGGCTTAAGGTTGATGGTATTAGAGCAAAAAAACAAAACCGTTGTTCAGAAAGGCTATGTAATTCTTTTTCAAGGTGCTGAAGTTAGAATTTCAACCTAAATTTGATCCTAAAGGCTTAGTGTCTTACCTTTTCTTGCATTATAGTATGCTGCTAAAAAGAAACCATTTAAACTAAAATATCACCATTATTTCAACAGTCTTTGAAAAATGTGTAACTAAATACACATTTATTAATCCAAGTGAATCTCTAGCTGGTATAATTTGTCAGGATAACAAAAGGAAACTAAAAATACTAAAATTCTCATACTGTGTGAACAGATATTTTTAGACAGAAAAGCACCAACTAAGATGCAGCTGGCTGTATTTGGGAACACCTGGCCCTTTGCTCATTTATACAACTAATCTTTCCCAAAGAGTAAATTGGTCCACATTTATATAGCATTTCATGGCTTACTATGTTCTTTGACATATGACCTTAGTTGAAGCTCAGAACCAACCCCCTTAGCCAGCTACATCCTACAGTTGAGAAAACAGGTTTGGGATTTAATCCAAGAATGGGTCCCAAACCTAAACTCTATATTCTTTGAGTTTTTTCCCTATTATTCTATCCGACTTGTACTTTCTGAGATTTGCCAATTTGAACATATAGACATTCCGTCTCTTTCAGGAACAGCAACAAGAGCAAATTCAGCACAGGGATTGGATGCCAGAGTGCTTCTAGCAAATGTTTGTGTATGAATCATTTCTTAGAGGTATATGAACTGGAAACCACTGCCACCAAATGGCTATTGCCTGCTTTTATTTTATAGTGTTTTAATTCAATAAGATATTATTAAGAAATATAACCTTTATTTAACTTATGGACAGTATCTTTAAATGTATTTCAAAAAAGTTGGGTATAAACTTGTGATAACAGCCTAACAATCATTAATTCAAAGCAATCCCTAAATTGGCAGAATTTCAGCTGGTATCCGTAAAACAATCAAAGATTGCTACCCAGCTGCTCCTATTCCTATTTGCTCCACAAACACAGAGACATATAAGCCATTCTTTCATTTAACAAATATGTATTAAACACCTATGCACCTACCATGTACAAGACTGCCGGCTAAAAGATGGGAATACAGGTATGAATAAGAGACAAAGTTTCTGGACTCACAAAACCTAAAAATTAGCTGTAGAGACAGACAACAAACAAAATAAATTACAAAATGTGGTCAATGCTATGAAGGAAATACAGGCTGCTCAGACACAGAATAACAAGGGACATCTCATTTAATAAACAGCAACAGCAATTAACATTTACTGAACACTTTAGATAGGGTAGTGAGAGAAAATCTCTCTGAAAAAATGACAGTTCTGTAACAAAAAAATGACAAGGAGCCACCAATGTGATGACTGGGGAGAAAGGCTTTTTAGGCAAGATCCTGAGTGGTAATCAAAAACCTAAAATGCAGCCAGTGGGGCTGGATATGGTAAACAAGGGGAAAGAGATGAGTATCTTTTACATGGAGATGAAAATATGAGAAAGCTCAACTCTGATTATTGCTAGGAGTTGTGATATTACACATGGGCTCTTAGTCTAATATTTTGATTAGCTACTGGCACTTTTTAAACTATTCCATCTAATAAGAGTCTGGGCCAGGTATAATGCCTCACACCTGTAATCCCAGCACTTTGAGAGGCTGAAGCAGGAGGACTGCTTGAGCCCAGGAGAGCTAGACCAGCCTGGGCAACAAAGTGAAACCCCATCTCTCAAAAAAAAAAAAAAAAAAAAAAAAAAAAATGACGATTAGCCAGGCATGGTGGCATGCACCTGTAGTCCCAGCTACTCTGGAGGCTTAAGCAGGATGATCTCTTGTTCCCAGGAGTTGAAGGCTACAGAGTCATGTACTGTACTCCAGCCTGAGTGACACAGTAGGACCCTGTCTCATAAGAAAGTAAAAGAAAAAGAAAGTCTGACATGAAGAACTATTCTGATTTTTCACCTGTTTGAGCAAAGATTGCATTAACTATTAAAAAATTGACTTTGGTTTACCTACTAAGAAGTACTGCTTCCAAGTACTAAAATTTTGCCTTTTCATTATCAAAAAAAAAAAAAAAAAATTCAGTAGTCTGAGTTTAATATTTCCAGATTTTAAACTCCCCAGCCTCAAAGTGAAAGCATTTTCATAATTAGATGCAGAGAAAGACAAAATAAATATATTCTTTGTTCGACAACTAAATTTTTTCTGTATTTGTTCAAAAATGCAGAATACTCAGTTCTTGAAGAGAAAATCAAATTTTAAGTCACTCTTCTTATATACACATTAGCCTCTCAGTTCTGCCTTCCAATTATCTTTTTTTCTCATTCTTCAAAGAAATGACAGGGTTTAGTCCACTGAATCATTTCCTTCTTACTGGATGACAGGCAAAAACATAGGCGGGGGATCTCTATGTCAACCTCTTTAGTATCTGAATCTCAGAAGTTGTATCAAGCCAGTGATTATTTGACAGCTAGTGATCTCAAGACTCATCAACATAAATGGGTGAAAGACCAACAGTAGCCAGCTTTTAACTTGAGATCACAGTGAATACACAAAACATGCAGCTGAATTAGCCCCTTTCTTTCCTTGTCCTCAGCTTTCACTAACTGATTGGCTTCTTCTTTACAAAATGTCCAAAGATGACAGCAGTTTACATTTGAATGCTAAGTGCCAGCCACTGTTTTAAGCACATTACATACATTAAATTGTTTAATGCTCGAAATAACCATGAGCCAAGGTACTATTACTTTCCCCATTGTAAAGATAAAGCTGAGGCAGAGAGGATAAGCAGCTTTCCCAGATCACAATACTTATCAAATACCTGTTTTGAGTTTTCCTCGAGTATTTTAAAAACACTTTGGTCCCCATATCTTACGGTATTTTACCATTGCTTACTGCTACCCGTCAGGGAGCTAAAGAGTATATGCTCAAGTTCACTTCACATTTGAGCTTGCCCTTTTATTAGCTGTGTAACCTTGGGTAAGTTACCAAACTTCTCTCTGTGACTCAGTTTCATTTATCCATAAAACAGAGATGACAGCAGCATCTACTTCCTTGAGTATCTGTGAGGATTAAATGAGTTACATATGTGAAGTACTTAAGACAGTGCCTGGCACATAGTATGAACAAGTATTAGCTGTTGTTATTAATACTATCACCACCACCTCCACCTGGGAATTTAGCAAAAGGCTGCTTTATTTAATCTAGTCAATATTTCTTCTCCTCCAACATCTGCCATTTCTTTTGTTTGATTTACATCAACTAACAATGAACTATTCTTAGTAAGCAATGCACCTAATTGCCTTGCTATGTTTTTCTAATCCATAACACATCTTTCCTCCTATTTCAACTGCCCAGGAAGAAATTGTTTGAGGTTAACAGGATTGTATTATGCTATAGTTAAGTTCATAAGCCACTGGAATTCTAAAGCTAATGTCTATATTTGTAACAGACAAAATGGAGGAAAAAACTAAGCACTTCTCTGCTTTAACCTCAAAACCAAACCCCGAAATAGTGTGGTGTTTTGTTTGTGGAACAGATTTTGCACTAATAGTTTTAACTTAAAGATCAATGGCCTATGACGTGTTTAAGTATGAATGGAAACAGATTTAAATTACTAATTTATTGATTATTTTATAGGTCTTAATCTTTCATAGCAGTTTTGATAAGCTCAGATATTAAAAATACAAAATTAGAAACATATTTAGAACATAACCTGGAATGTTTTTAATTGCCTTCACACTAAGACCACACTTTATTTTTTAATAGAGATAAGGTCTTGTTATGTTGCCCAGGCTGATCTCGAACTCCTAAACTCAAGCAATCCACCTGCCTCGGTCTCCCAAAGTGCTGGGATTATAGGGAGGAGCCACCACAACAGGCTGTGGACTGCACATCAGATTTCTCTTCAAACACCAGGCATTCAATATACATAAAGATCTGGAGCCAGGTCCAAACTTGTACATCCTTGAGTCTAAGGCAGAATAACATTAAGTTCTCCAGCTGCCCAGCTCTAGTCAGCTGTTAACATCACTTAAAGACCTAATTATTCCAGAAAGCTTAGTCTACCCATGTCATCCTTTACATATAGAAGCCGTAATTGTAATAGCAAATGACAATGTAAACAAATACATTATACATATACTGTAAGTATCCTTTTGTAGCTTTTATATTTTCTCAGATAACTAGATATTAAAAAATTATTAATGTGCTCGAGCCTTTGCAGGTTGAACACTATCAATGCAAAACAAAACAAAATAGTGTTAGGTAATTAAACATTTGGTCATTTTCTTACCTCTGTTGAGTCTATCTTGTAACTGACCAGTATATAAGCATCTGTCATGTCTTATTTAACATGATAAATGTTATTTATTTAATACCTGCTACGTGCCAGACACTGTCATTTTTCATTCTAACTGTGAGAAGTTGGAATTATTCCCATTTTATAGATAAGGAAATTGAGATTCTTAGAGATTATGTGATGCAGATTAGAGAGCAAGCAAGTAATGAACAAGCATAAAAACACAGGTTCG
Organism: Alouatta palliata; assembly: GCA_004027835.1. Classification (NCBI taxonomy): domain Eukaryota; kingdom Metazoa; phylum Chordata; class Mammalia; order Primates; family Atelidae; genus Alouatta; species Alouatta palliata. The sequence goes on from PVKV010033108.1 coordinate 14,744, forward strand.
ATTCTAAAGCCTGTGCTAATGACAACATATAAGACTTATCTTTGGCAGTGTTACCTAAGTAATGTTATCTTATTGCTTAAAATTAATTTTTTTACCGTAACGTACAGTAAAATACTACTGACTATTGTGAAATGTAGTTGTCATGCTATACCATAACATCTTATTTGAAAGTACAGTAGAAACTGCTGACCTTCAGAGAATTTTTTTCTATTGGCTATCAGTTTGTTTTTATGGAGGGTATGGGGAGCAGAATTGACCAATGCTCCCCATACCCTCCATAAGAACAGATAGCCAATAGAAAAATAAGGCATTTTTCCTGACCCCCACCTTAAACTTTTACTGTTAGCCAACCAACTACCACACCCAATCATGTAGGATAAGAGTTATTTAGAAACTTTAACTCCTTGAAGCACAGCTGTCTCCCATAAAACTAGCATTCTCTGAGTCTCCACATTGAAATCCACACTTTACTCACATTCTGAATGATTATCTGAGAAGTTCTCCCATTTATGTTCATCTTATAGAAAAGTTAGTGTTAAGTATGATTATATAATTCTCCAGCTCAGAGGCTAAAAGCAGGAAAATTAAAAGGTGGCAAGGATAAGTATTTTAACAACAAAAACTGTACACAGCAAGGGAACATAAAAATCAGATTTAAAAAGACAGGCTGAAATGGTTTCAACTAGAGACAAAACAATCCCAACCAGAAACATGAATATTTTAAAAATTTCTCCATATATCATGATTACAACTGAAAATATTTTGACGTTTAAAAAGTTTCTATTATCCAGAAAATTCATTTATATAGTTCTTTAGACACTAATGTAGGGGAAAAAAAAAAAGTGTAACTGTTTTCTTGCTAAGAGTTGTCCATAACTGTGCCTTTCAAATTGCAGGTCACCATGACCCATTAATTGGTGAAGAAATCAATTTAGTGGGTTGTGACAGCAAATTTTCAAAACGTGAAACAGAGTAGAACATATAACACTACACTGCACACAGTAAGGATAAGTACGTTTGTGAAAAGCTTATTTCACTATTTCTGTACTAGTTTGCTAAGTAAAAGATTACTTACACTGAGTCTTAGTAAAAAAAAAAAAAAAAAAGCTATGTGTCTAAAGGTTTATGTTATTATGGAATACAATCACAATACTAAACTCACAATCCCATCATCTTTACCTGAGAATGCTAAAGAAAGCTACAATTTTTAAGGGGAAAACTTCTTCGGAAATCTTGATGAATAAATCTGTTTTCCCTAAAAATCTGTTTCAGTACATAACTAAATATTTTACTATGTTTAACACTAGTTTTGGTTGCAAATACTATTTTAAAAACTGCTTATGACTGTAAAGCAACATTTAACAACAATCCAAAACAAACAATGACTTTGATTTTATTTGCTTGTTTATTCTGAGATTCAATTACTGACCTTGGTGCCATTTTTCCAAACCCACTGATGTAATCTAAAAATCTAAACTTGGCACTCCACGAAAGCAACGTGCTCAGGAGCAATAAGCTTGCTAATACTTGATACATACATAGCTGTTGCCTGGTTTTATGTAACAGCAAAACACCTAAAACTAATTTAAATCACTAAATTAAGTGTGGTTTTCTCCAATTCCTTCTGGTGCATTTCAACATACCTATTTTACATAGAGAATTTGTATAATCACTTTGAAAAATATATAGAAAACAACCTGTTTAATACATATAAATTTTAAAATAAGCATCTCCTTTGTAGGATATATTAATATTTCCAATCTTAAAGTGTTGGACGTGGAAGGAAATCTGTCATCTAGCCCAGCTCCTTATCAAATAATCCCCACTTCACAATGTTCCTTGGAATCAAACTCACATCTAACTGAAAAGCTTCCACTACTAACCACTACTACATTAACATCTTCTAAAATTGGTTCTTGCCATGAATCAGAAGACTGATAAACAATTACTTTGAGATCCTTGAAAAGCAGTGTATACAATATTCTTATAAATCCTGAAAATACAGATTCAGAAAGGAAGTGACATCTACTTATCACTAGGGATTTCAGTGGCCCAAACTGTTCATATGCTGATATAATGAACACTAGAGTACTTTGCAAACTTTTGGAGTTTGCTTAAAGCACAATAATCAGCTAATCAAAGTAGTAATAATAAAATAATAGTTATCAACTCAATCTTTTCATTTTATCAAGTTCACATTCCAGTTTAAAAGGCTTAGGAACTTAGTTGATGTTAGACTGACTACCTAAAAACAAGCAAGTACAGCTCTAAGACGATACCTGTATTGTGGCAACAGATAGAAACACTGCTCTTTACTTTCATTTTGAGATACACTAGAATCTCTCTTGAAGCTACTGCTTCAAAAGCACTTTTGAAAAAAACGCTTAACCTTCTCTTCCATATGCCTTTCTCTACCTCACCAGCTGGAATCTGTCACAAAATCAGATAATCACATATGATACAGAAATAGTTGATCCTACTGCAGAATTAGGTTAACACTTCTAAATTGAGGCACAGAAAAGAAGGAGGTGGGGGAACAAGCCCTACTTAAACAAACCATTTACCTCGGTCTGGCTTCATTTTCACATCCAATTTTCACCCAGAGTGCTGTGAAATGCACGTGTGGGTTCTTTCAACAGGCTCGCTGCTGATTCTACGGCTTCTGCTTCGTTTTCAAAAAGCTGAAAGAGATAAAAATAAAATTAATCTGGCCCTATTTTGATACCGGGACCTTGCAAGTAAACTACTGTTAAGTTAGGCCTCTTCCTGGCACCAACTGCGGTGACAGCACCCTCGGCTGGTCTGAAAAAAGCAAAACTCTCTCTGCACTGCCTCCCCCATCTTCTCCGGATTGAGCACCCTCTTCCCTGCCTCTGTGCTCTCCAGGCCAATGTGTCCTTCTCTGACACACAGTCTCTGAACCAAGCAAGATCTATTTATAACCTGGAGGTACAGGCAAGAAGAAGAAAAAGATTCGAGCAACATAAACCAACCCCTTCGTATAAAAACGCCTCGAAACAGTGGCACCTCCGCAAGGGTTGGTATGGAAATTCTCCCACCTGGTGCCTGGGCGCAGCCAACTCTTCCAGTCCCGGGTGCCTCCCAAGCGCTCCGCCCGCCCCGCCGGGCCTCACCTGTGTAATTGCCCTCTGGCTAGCCTTCCTGCGGCACCGCCGCCAAGTTTACACCGAAACCCGAGCCACCTCGTCCTGCCCAGCCCCCAGCCCCAAACAAACGGTTCCGGCCTGTCCCGGAGCGACCCTACCAACTCCCAGCCAGTCCTCCGCCACCGGCTCCGACGGAGGTGTTTACAGCCGGGGGCTCGCCCCCTGCTCTGCGCAGCCCCTTCCGTCCCGCGGCGGCCCCGGATTTCCTTCAGCCCCGCCGCACCGAGCGCCGCGCCTGCCCCTCTCCCCGCCGGAGAGTCGTTTTCATGGCGCTCTCGGGCTGGCCGGCTCCTCGGCCGACCTCTGCTGACTAACTCGCTCTCCTCTCCCGTCCCGAACCCGCCTCCTCTTGGCAGTGCTTTCCGCCGCTCGCCCAGCAGCTCACATCACACTCCCACCTCAGACCCCAGGCTCCGAGAGGGGCAGGGCCGGCGGGAGCGGAATGTGGAGCGCAGCGGCCCCCGGGGCTGCCTCAGGGGACAGTGGGGGCCCGAGACGACCAGCCCGAAGCGGCTCCCCGGCGCCCCTGTGGCCATCCACCCGCGCCTCAGCCACCGCCTCGCTCGCTCCCTGCGCTCAGTCCTTCGCCCTGCCTGACTGGCACCCGCGCCCGCGGCCCCGGGGCTTCCCCCGCCCGTCGCTCCGGCCGGCCCGCTTGCCCAGCGCCGCTGCCAGCTCCTTGCCCGCCCGCTGTCTCTAGCTCTGGCGCCCCGGCTCCCCGTCCCCCTCGCTCGGCCAGTTCTTTCTCTGCTGTTTGCCCTGTCAAAACACAGCCTGGGTCACGTGCCCCAACAACAGCCAACCCACCCAGTTCGTCACTTCCTCCCCGGCGGCCTCCGTGGCCCTGGCGCCCGGTTGCTGTGGCAACGCCGCCGCTCGCCCCAGGGCGCTAGTTTGGGGTCGGATTTTCCGTGCAGGTGCCCGGCGGGTGCGAGGGCGCTGGAGGCACCGGCGGAGCCCGGGAAGCCCGAGAGGCCCCAGGCACTTCGGTTGCACTCCTAGCCGGCCGACGTGGGCCTGGATTCTGAGACCAGGAATTGGAGCTGCGCTATTAGAGCGTAGGGTAACTGGGGAGATGTCATCCAAGGGCTTGCCCCAGACGTGGAGGATAATTATAGCCTCCTCCTCCTCCTCCTCCTCCTCCTCC
>PVKV010033109.1:0-19056 GCA_004027835.1 Alouatta palliata
GCACACAGGCCACACACGCAGACACACAGACACATGGGCACACAGACACGCGCACACAGGCACACACACGCACACAGGCACACACGCACAGACATGCACACGCAGGCACACAGACACATGGGCACACACACATTCGTACATGCACACACAGACACACGCACACACAGACATATGTGCGCACAGGCTGACAGACACACCCTGAAGGACATGCTCGGCCCCCTCCCAATTGCATGTGCTCTGAACTCCCCCACCCCACCCCCGGGTCTCCCCGTTCCCGAGCATGCTCTCATGTGCCCCTCATTACGCCCACAACCTCTGGGCACGCCCGAGCCCCTTGGCGCAGACCCTCTGCCGCTCCCTCCCAGGCTTCCCCCACCCCTGCACCCTGAGGATTGAGGTTGGGTATGTGTGACTGGGGCTGAACCCGAGGTCCCAGGACAGTGGCCAGCCTCACTTCAGCGGTTGCCTGGGCCTACCAACCCACCTGTGCTTCCCAGGTGTTTGGCACCAGCCGTGAGGAGCACGCCGAGGCCATCGAGCGAGTGAGGAAGGCCAAGGTGAGGCCACCGCTGCCTGGGCAGGCGCTGGCCGGCACGTGCCTGCGTGGTGGGGCATGGGGCAAGGCCCTGTCACCCCCACGCTAAGCAGGGTGTCCGGGGGGCAGCTCAGCCCACCAGGCCCACGATACTCCTCTGTCCACAGGCCCCCACGTACGCCCTGAAAGTGTCTGTCATGCGTGCCAAGAACCTTCTGGCCAAGGACCCTAATGGTGAGTGGGGCCCCAGCAGACCCTGGCTTCGGAGCCACCCGCCGTGCCCAGGCTTCAGCGACCCGTACTGCACGTTCGGCTGTGGAGGGCACAGGGTGTGGGGGCGGGGCTGAGCCACCCTCCCTGCCCAGGCTTCAGCGACCCATACTGCATGCTGGGCATCCTGCCTGCCTCGGGCGCCTCGAGGGAGCCCGGTACGCAGAAGGAGCAGCGATTCAGCTTCCGAAAGGGCAGCAAGCGCAGCGGCCCCCTGCCCGCCAAGTGCATCCAGGTCACCGAGGTGAAGAGCAGCACCCTGAACCCTGTCTGGAAGGAGCACTTCCTCTTGTGAGGCCCTCCCCCATCTGGGTGCAGGAGGGGGGCTCTGCCTGGGGTCCAGAGCTGGGCTGTGCCTGGAAGGCGGTGACTCGCAGTGGTTCCCGGTCTCTGTGGGGCCGTGTACCCACTTCCCAGAGGAGAAAACTGAGGCCCAGAGTTGGGCGGTGTGCCACCGGGGCCAGGCATGTGGCTGGCAAGAGTGGCAGGATCAGGATTTGGACCTGAGCAGCCTGTCTGGAGAGCTGGAGCGTGTGGCATGCTCCCTGACCCTGGCCTGGGCAAAGCCTCGCTGGGGACCCTCACGGGTATCTCTCTGTTCTCCTTGTAGCGAGATTGAGGACGTGAACATGGACCAGCTGCACCTGGACATCTGGTACAGGCCCCTGTGCCTGCAGGGCAGGGTGGGAAGGGGAATGGGCACCTCTTGGGAGGGAGGAGGATGGACTCAGGGCCAGGCTGGGGGCTCCAGACAAGCCAGGCCCTCCCCCTCCCCGCCAGGGATCATGACGACGACGTGTCCCTGGTAGAAGCGTGCAGGAAGCTGAACGAAGTCATCGGCCTGAAGGGCGTGAGCAGGTATGGCTGAGGGACCTTTCTACCCCCTCACCTGTGTTTGCAGCTCGGTCATGGGGCCTGGCTGGCGGTGGCTTCTCAGGATCAGCCTGATGCCTGCCACCCGCTGCGGCCAGGTACTTCAAACAGATTGTCAAGTCAGCCCGTGCGAATGGGACAGCAGGGCCCACTGAGGACCACGCCGATGACTTCTTGGGGTGCCTCAACATACCTGTCCGGGTGAGTGGGGTGGGGTGGGGCTGGTGACACTTAGGGGAGGGCCTGAGGGTTGTCCCAGCCTTCAAGGGGTGGCTCACTGGAGGAGCTCCTGAGGGCTCACCACTGTGTGTCACCCACATTCCCGGGAGAAGGGAAGCCCAGGCGGAGTGTTCTCTCCAGGGTCTCACAGAGTCAGTGTGGAGAGAGAAGGGGAGGGGTCTGGTGGGCCTGACCCCCCCATGCCACCCCCAGGAGGTGCCCGTGGCTGGTGTCGACCGCTGGTTCAAGCTGGAGCCACGCTCCAGTGCCTCGCGTGTGCAGGGAGACTGCCACTTGGTTCTCAAGCTGATCACCACGCAGGTGGGGAAAGTGGGCGTCCCGGGCCTCCACCCTCGCCCTCGTGGCTGGGGCGGAGCTGGTGACCGGGTGGGCTCTGCGTTGCAGAGGGACACGGCCATGAGCCAGCGCGGGCGATCGGGCTTCCTGTCCTACCGGCTGCTGCTCAGCCATCTGCTGCGGTGCGAACACCCGGCAGAGGAGGTAGCGGGTGCTCCTGGGATTGGGACAGCCCGGCAGAGGGCCTGAGGAAGGGACAGGGGGCCGTCCCGCCTCCGCCCACGCCAGGCCCCCTCCCCCAGCCCAACTCCAGCAGCTGGCGCGGAGAGCTCAGCACCCCAGCCGCCACTATCCTCTGCCTGCACGGAGCGCAGAGCAACCTGTCACCCTTGCAGCTGGCCGTGTTGTGAGTGGGTGGAACTACGAGTGGGCGGGTACCGGGGGCTGTGCTGTGAGTGGATGTGACTCGGAGGGTGGAACAGGGAAAGGGGCGGTGCTCTGAGTAGGGGAGGCAGCACTGATTGGGTGGGCATGGAAAGGGGCGGCACTGTGAGTAGGTGAAGCAGCGTTGATTGAGGGACAGGGAAAGAGGCGGTGCTATGAGTAGGGGAGGCAGCACTGATTGGGTGGGCATGGAAAGGGGCGGCACTGAGTAGGCGAAGCAGTGAAAGGGGCGGTGCTACGAGTAGGTGGGGCAGCGAAAGGGTGGTGCTGTCAGGTGCGGCGGCATGGATTGGGGGAGAAGGAAAGGGGCGGTGCTATGATTAGGTGCGGCAGTGCTGATTGGGTGGGGCAGGGAAAGGGGTGGTGCTATGGGCGGGGTTCGATGAGTCGGGGCCGGACACTCCCTGACCGTGGGCTGGGCCCCACAGGTACTGGCAGGTCAGCAGCCGCCACCATCAGACCCGCACGCTGGACTACAGCTACCTGCTGGGGCTGCTGGAGGACATGCAGGCGCACTGGGAAGAGGCGGCCTCGCTGCTCCAGGAGCAGGTGGGCGTAGCCGGGGCCCTCCTGCCAGCCACTGGGAAGGGAGTGCTGGGGGCCGGGCCGTGCAGTGCGGGGCAGCGAGGGGCAGAGTGCTGCCCGCGTGGGAGTTAACGACGAATGGACAAACCGCGTGACGTGGGCGAGTCAGGCTCCACAGAAAGGAGACAGGAGATTCCTGGGAGTCACGTCGGGGGGCGGCCAGAACTCAGGACAGGGCTGGGGAAAGCCGCCAAGCTGGCGCCCATTTGAGCGACAGGAGGGAGCAGCCCTCGCAGGACCGGCATGGGAATAGCAGGGGCACAGAGCCTGCGTGAGCTGCCTGGGTGGAAGCTGAGGCTGGGACAGGCCGGCTGGGCATGTGGAGGGTGCTTCTCCGGGCAGAGCTGGGCTGGCCACGCCGCGGGGAGGATGCAGCGGACGAGGCATGGGGGGCGTTTCTTCTCATCCGTGACCGGTCGGGGCTGCTGGCACTGAAGGGCCCTCTCCCCACAGGAGGAGAGCCTGGCTGACAGCTTTTCTGCCTTCTCCGAGTTCGGGCTGCAGCTGCTGCGCCAGCTCCGAGACTACTTCCCCGTCACCAACAGCACCGCTGTCTACCGCCTGGAGCTGCTGCTGAAGTGGGTGCAGCGCCGCGTGGCAGCGTGGGTGGGGGCGGCTGGCAGGACAGGCCCCACATCAGCGTGCTGCCCCCACCCAGGTGTCTGGGCAAGTTGCAGTTCTTCCAGCCCTCCTTTGAGATCTGCCCCTTTGAGACAGAGCTAAACATGGACGTCGCTGCAGCCCTGAAGGTGTGTTCCGACGCCCAGTGGGGGCCGGCCGCCAGCCCCCCACCCCGCCTTCCCATCCCCTGCACCCCCGCGCCACAGTCTCCTGCCCCACCTCCTCCTCCTTCCTGCTACACACCATGCTGTCTTGGTGGTGTCCATTGCAGAGAGGCAACCGTGAGTGGTACGACAGGATCCTGAATGCCAAGAGTCCCCGAGAACAGGTGCGGGTGTGGGGGACCCCACCCTGAGGGGTGTGGGCAGCTGAGAAGTGGGTACGAGCCAGGCTTCCTTGCAGCCAGGGTCACAACGCCTGCCTGGGCTGGTTGCACTGGCCGACGCCGTGTATGACGACCTTCGGTCCTGCTACGGCGTTTATGCCAGCCTCTTCCACAGGTGGGCCAGCACTTCAGTGCCGTCCTTGGGCTGGGGTTGGGGCCGGCAGAGCCTGCAGGTGGGACGCAGGTGGCTGAGGTGTGTCCCTTGCCCGGCAGCATCCTCAATGTGGACTTCTTCACCCTGACTTTCCGGCAGCTAGAACGTCTGGTGAGGAGGGTCCCTGACACCCCCAACCCCCAACCCCGGGTGTCTGCCAAGGCATGGGGAAGCGGGCAGAGGCCCTTGGCTGGGAGGGACGTGGGATTCCTTGCTGCCGCTGGCCTGATTGTGCTGTCCCGGACAGGTGGCTGAGGAGGCGTGGGTGCTGACAGAGGAGCTGAGCCCCAAAATCACGCTGGAGGTGGCCTCGGGGCTCTTTGAGCTCTACCTGACCCTGGCTGACCTCCAGCGCTTCTGGGATAGCATCCCTGGTCGGTGGGTGCCCGGGCCCTATCTCCTACAGATAGACTTTGGGTCTAGAGCCCCAGGCCCTGTTACGGGGGCTCTCCTGGGTGCCCCCTGTGGCTGTGAGCCTGGAACGGGCTCACAGATGACGCGTAAGTCGGGGTCAAGTCCCGACTGGCCTCTCAACACAGGGACAGCCGTTCTCTGGCCCTGGCTGGCATCCACACCCCGTTCCTGCCTGCCGTGAAGCTGTGGCTGCAAGTCCTGCGGGACCAGGCCAAGTGGAGGCTGCAGGGAGCCGTGGACGTGGATACGGTGAGTGATGCCGCGGCCTGAGAACACGGCGGCGGGTCCAGGCCCCCAGCAACCCCAGCCTCCTCCTGCCTCCCCAGCTGGAGCCCGTGGACCCCTCCTCCAGGCACAGCAGCTCCGCAGCCACTGCTGGTCTCTGCCTGGGCCACATCCAGGAACTGTGGGTGCGCCTGGCATGGCCTGACTCTGCCCAGGCTCAGGGACTGGGCACCCAGCTCGGCCAGGTATGTGGGTGGGCCCTGGGGCAAGGGGAGCAGGTGCGGGGGAGATGGGGCAGGGGAGGGCTCCAAGGCTTCCCACTGCTGTCCCCTCCCCAGGACATGTGTGAGGTCACTCTCTTCTACACGGAGCTGCTTCGGAAGAAGGTGGACACTCAGCCCGGGGCAGCTGGCGTAGCAGTGAGTGAGGCGGTGAGTGGCCAGCTGGGGAGAGAGCAGGCAGGAGGCGGGGGACCACCACCAGGTCCTGGACACATCTCCCCACACTTCCCCCAGCTCTGCATGGGGTGACTGGCCAGCTGGGGAGGGAGCAGGCAGGAGGCGGGGGCCACCACCAGGCCCTGGACGCATCTCCCCACACTTCCCCCAGCTCTGCGTGGGGTGACTGGCCAGCTGGGGAGGGAGCAGGCAGGAGGCGGGGGCCACCACCAGGCCCTAGACCCATCTCCCCACACTTCCCCCAGCTCTGCGTGGTCCTCAACAATGTGGAGCTCGTGCGAAATGCTGCTGGGCAGGCCCTGAAGGGCCTGGCGTGGCCAGAGGGGCCCACGGGGCCAGAGGGGGTGCTCCCCCGCCCCCTGCTCAGCTGCACACAGGCCTTGGACGACGACCTGCAGCGGGAGGCCCGCACGGTGACAGCGCACCTGACCTCTAGGGTGGGTGGGGCCTGGAGACTGGGTGCGGGGGCTGTCCCTGCTGCTCCCAGTGCTGAGCGCTGCTCCTGCCCTCAGATGGTGGCTGACATCCGGAAGTACATCCAGCACGTCAGCCTCTCGCCCGACTCCATCCAGAACGATGAGGTGAGCGCCAGGGCGAAGGGCCATGGAGGACAGTGTGTGCTGGGGGCAGGGCAGAGGGGCAGGGTCTGCCCGACCTGATGACCCCTGCCCACAGGCTGTGGCCCCGCTCATGAAGTACCTGGATGAGAAGCTGGCCCTGCTGAACACCTCACTGGTGAAGGGGAACCTGAACAGGTGCAGGCGGCTGGGGTGGGCTGGCCTGTGGTCACTAATGCCACTCGCAGGGTGTTGGAGGTCCCGTGGGAGCTGCTCCTGCAGGCCATTCTGCAGGTGGGGCCGGCCCACGGTCACTGATGCCACCCTGCAGGGTGCTGGAAGCCCTCTGGGAGCTCCTCCTGCAGGCCATTCTGCAGGCGCTGGGTGCAAACCGTGACGTCTCTGCTGACTTCTACAGCCGATTCCACTTCACGCTGGAGGTAGAGCCCCGTGAAGGAGCCCTCCCTGCCAGCCGTAGCCTCAGGGCTGCTCTGACCCCTCCCTTTGTCCCACTGGCCCACCCAGCCGCCTCTGCCTTGAGAGCAGCTAATCCAGGCCTGTCCGCTGTGCTTCCTCCCGCTAATGCCAAGGTGTGGCCTTGGGTGATGGCCTTTTCCTAGGCTTCCTGGGAGCTTTTGATGGCCCCCAGGTGTGAGAAAGGACTCTGTCCTGGGCTGCTGAGTCCCCAGTGCTGCCTGGGGCCCTTTGTGCTGGGGGTCTCCATCTGTCCCCAGCACAAGCCAGGCTCCCTGACACCTCCACCTTCTTTCCCTGCCCCAGGCCCTGGTCAATTTCTTCCATGCAGAGGGCCAGGGTTTGCCCCTGGAGAGCCTGAGGGATGGAAGCTACAAGGTAAGGCGGAAGGCTCTGTGGGGTGCGGTTCGGGGGCACAGACGAGGGGACCGACTTCAAACGGTGCCCCACATGGGCTGTGTCCTTGAGCATAAGGTGGCCCCGCTGGGTGCCCATGGGGAGTCAGGTCGCCTAGTGCCAGCGCTGACCGCCACGACCAGGGGCCCCCTCCTGACATGCTTCTCCCCACAGAGGCTGGAGGAGGAGCTGCGGCTTCACAAATGCTCCACCCGTGAGTGCATCGAGCAGTTCTACCTGGACAAGCTCAAACAGGTAGGGGCGCTGGGACGGGGCACGGCCTCCGAGGCTCCCGCAGCCCTGCTGCGCTCACCTGCCTTTCCACAGAGGACCCTGGAGCAGAACCGGTTCGGACGCCTGAGCGTCCGCTGCCATTACGAGGCGGCTGAGCAGCGGCTGGCCGTGGAGGTGCTGCACGCCGCCGACCTGCTCCCCCTGGACGCCAACGGTGAGGCGCAGTGGGGTTGGGTGGGGGCGGGATCGGGCCGGCCAGCTCACAACTGTGCCCCCGCAGGCCTGAGCGACCCCTTTGTGATCGTGGAGCTGGGCCCGCCCCATCTCTTCCCACTGGTCCGCAGCCAGAGGACCCAGGTGAAGACCCGGACGCTGCACCCCGTATACGACGAGCTCTTCTACTTGTGAGTGTCGCAAGCCCCAGCCGCAGCCCCAGCCCCCAGGCTGCTGGAGCGAGGCTCCCCTGACCGGCCTGTCCACAGCTCCGTGCCTGCAGAGGCGTGCCGCCGCCGCGGGGCCTGCGTGCTCTTCACCGTCATGGACCACGACTGGCTGTCCACCAACGACTTCGCGGGGGAGGCAGCCCTCGGCCTCAGCGGCGTCAGCGGGGTCGCCCGGCCCCAGGTGGGCGGGGGTGCAAGGGCTGGGCAGCCTGTCACCCTGCATCTGTGCCGACCCAGAGCCCAGGGTGAGTGAGGGTCCAGGCGGGGGTGGGGCAGCGGGCAGTGGACCTGACCCTGGCTCCCACACACCTGCCTGCGCCTACTTGCAGTGAAGTCTGCGCTGAGGATGCTGGAAGGCCGCACCAGCAAGGAGGCACAGGAGTTCGTGAAGAAACTCAGGGAGCTGGAGAAGTGCATGGAGGCGGACCCCTGAGCCCGCCGGCCCCGCCCCACCCCGAGTTCCCTGAGGTGTCCTCTGCTCACTGTGGCCGGCTCTGTGCAGCCAGGGCCTGTGCCGCCCCTCGTGTGCTGTGAGACGTGTTGTGCCAGCCCCTGGCTCCCACGGCCCTGGCTATGTGACGTGCATGTCGTGGCTGCTCCTGGGGCTCCTGCTGCCCTGGCCGTGTCCGTCTGCTGTGTGCTGTGAACCCCTGCACCCAACCCCACATCTGGGAGGCCAACTTGGCAGGACCTGGCCAGCAGCTACCCAGGAGACAGTGCAGGCCAGAGTGGGCCTGGCCACCAGGTGGGCTTCCCTGCCCTCGGGGTTCGCGGCCCTGCGTGGCCATGGGCACCTTCTCTCCAGGGACTCGGTGAGTGGCTGTGCTCGCTGGGAAACAGCAATGCACAGAGGCAATGCACTGTTGATAGTCATGGCTGAGGAGGAAAGAGGGTCCAGAGCCTCCACTCACAGGGGCTGTGGGGAGCAGGTGAGCCCAGAAGTGCATGGGACTCCAGTCCCCACCGGGCTGTCAGGCCCGGGAGAGGTTCCCTGTGGTCACTCTGCAGCTGGTGGTCAGTGTGAACGGCTCCATGCCAGCTGGCTAGCCGTCCTTCACACATATCCGTGGCCACCAGGGACCTGCTCCACAGCCCTTCCAGGCAGGGCCAAGAGTTGGCCCCAGTCCTTCCTCAGGCCCAGTGTGAAACACAGACTCACACGGGGCTCCTCGGCCTGCAGCTTCATTGGGAGAACGTCGAGGTAGGACACGGAGTACGGCTGTGCTGGAAGTATGGGGAGGACCCAGACGGCTCAGTCCCGCCGGCAGCCGCAAAGAGCCGAGACTGCCAGGCCCGCCTGTGTCCCCCATGTCTCTAGATTTTCTCGTCCCCCAGCCTCAAAAATATATATGTCTGTAACCCTCAGTCTCTCTGCCGCTTCTTGATTCCTTTCCAAACCTCGGCCGGGGGCCTGGCCTCAGCTCCCCGTCCCCGAGTCTGTTCCTCTTCAGAACTGCTGCTGCCGGCTTCTCCAGCCTCGGCGCCAGGCCCTGGGTCCTCAGACGCATCACTATCATCAGTGTCCGAGGGCAGCCTGGGAGGGAAGGGGAGCACGTTCCCGAATGATGTCCCCCCTGGCTACCAGACGCAACCTCATCCACAAAAAGCCCCGAGCCGAGGACACATTCCTTTTTTTTGTTTTGTTTTGAGACAGAGTCTTTGCTCTGTCACCCAGGCTGGAGTGCAGTGGCACAACCTCCACTTCCTGGGTTCAAACAATTCTGCCTCAGCCTACTGAGTAATTGGGACTACAGGCACGAGCCACCACGCCCAGCTAATTTTTATATTTTTAGTAGAGACAGGGTTTCACTATGTTGGCCAGGCTGGTCTTTGACTCCTGACCTCGTGATCCGTGCACCTCATCCTCCCAAAGGGCTGGGATGACAGGCGTGAGCCAGCGTGCTCGGCCGACAGATTCCTCTCACTCCGTGGTCTCCACACCCAAGCCCCACAGTGGGACGTCTGCTCAGGTTTTCTAGTCAGAAGACCCCACTCCCACACAGCAGGACGGCTCAGGCCGAAGGTAGAGGAGGGCCCTGGGTCTGAGTGATCATGAAATCAAGAAAACCAAGGACCTACCGGGTGCTGGCCACAGGCCTGTTGGGGTTTCCAAACTCTCTCCCTGAATCCACATCAAAGGGATCTGAATGAGAGAGGCAAGTGGCCTCTGAGCTCAGGGCAGGACCAGGCCTCCCATCGCCCAGGCTTTGGAGGGCCTCACTCCCAGCCCGCCAGGCCTCACCGATCTCCTCCTGGGGGTTTTCCTTGGCACTGGCCAGGAACTCCTGCTCCGCCTGCAGCACCTCCTCCGGGCCACCACAGGCCGCGTACTTGTCCAAGAGCTGGCGGTTCAGATCCAAGAAACCCTTGCCCCATTTAAACTTCCGCAGCAAAATGACAGCGAGTTCCGGAAAGCCTGATGGTGTGGCACACAGGAAACCCAAAGAAGTCGCCGGTCCCCTGGGGTGTGTCCCCGTCACCCTGCTGCCAGATGGTGGCGCTGTCCCAGGAACGGCAGGGTCCCCACCAAACACCAGCGCCCAGTCCACACCTCTGCAGCCAACCCCATCCCCCTCCTTTGCTGTGAGACCCAAGCATTCGCACCAAGACTGCCCCACGAGTCATCTGGGCCTCTCTAGATCAGCAATTCCGTAAGGAGGATGTGGAGGATGAGGACTCTCACGGCAGGAGAGTCTCTGCTGCCCCACACGCCAGCCCTTGTAGAGCAGCCACCCCATCCTTCTCTACCGAAACTCCACAGGCCGAAAAGTGAGTGACACTGGGACCGAAACCCTGGTCTGTCTGAACAGCTTCCCTGCCCGTCCCTTAGGCTCCTGGGGTCTGCCGATACTATGCACGACACCAGGCCGCCAGATAGGGCTGCTGTGGGGCCCCTAGACTCACCTACGATGCAGAAGGTGGCCGCAAAAGCTTCCAAGCAGGAAAGTTTGCAGGGCCGGCCATAGTTCACAGGGTTGGTGGCCACCAGGTAGGGCAGCAGGCGCACGTGGCTCCCTCGCGTCTTCCCAAACGGCGTCTCATCCAGTCTGGCCCAGGAGCAGTCAATAACCGCGACCCCAGACTGGGCCACCAGCTGTCTGCCAGGGACAGCATGGGGTAAGTTCAGGAGCTGGCACTGCCCAAGGTGAAGTATGTCCCTGGAAAATGGCCTCGCTAGCGATTCAGGGACAACATTCCTCTATCCCCAGACATCCTCAAAGGGACTTCATGAGCAAGCTTTTGAGGCAGCTGCTTGGGGTACCTACAGCATATGTTTATTCACTCAACAAACGTTTATTATCACAAAACATTCCATATCCTAGGCTCTGGGCTATGCAATGGAGGCAAACTGGACAGAAGGTGCGAGCCCACGTGGATGCGGGTGTGGGCGTGTGTATGACACCCAAGTCCCAATACACGAGCCCGGAAGGGAACCACGCGCTAGACAGTAAGACGAGCTAGGGCAGGCCTCCCGCGCCTACCTGTCTGCGGGGGACACGTACTGCTTGCCCACGGGGCTGAGCACCAGGCCGCCGAACCTCTGGCCCAGGCGCAGGCAGCGCACCAGCCCCAGGCGGGCCAGCTTGCGGCCCGTGCAGCGCCGGGGGTCGCAGTGGCCCAGCTCCCACATGGCCAGCGCGCAGGGCAGCGTCGCCGGGCCCGGGTCGCCCTCGCCTTCGGCCGCCTCTGGCTCCACGGACGCTGCACGAGAGAGAGAAGGGTACTCGGCCTCAGCGCGGGACCCCCGAGCCGGCCCTCGACCCCCCACCCGATCTCCCCATCACGCCTCGCTCACCTCGCAGCGCAGCGCCTACCTCCCCGGCGAAGGCCTCCAGGGAGCGGCTCGGGAGGTGCCGAGCGCGGCCGCCTTCCGCCCCCGGCCTGCGCGCTGCCCTCTTGCGGCCCATGGCGCGGATCTGGGATACCGGAGACCCCACGGCCGCGCCCCTCAGCCTCCAGAAGGGCCGTGCGGCTGCCTGCGCATGCGCCGGGAACCACTTCCTGTTCCCGCGGTCACGTGACCGCCAACCCACGTGAGCTCGCGGCCGCTACAGCGCAATGGCGGTGGGACTGGGGCGCCTCTTGCTGCTGCTCTGGTTCTCTGCGCGTGGTGAGTGGCCCGGCCGCCCGCATCCCCAGGCCCTGCGCGCGCTCCGCACCCCGGCCTCCCCGCTGACGGTCTTGTTCCCCGTAGGCCCCGCGCTAGCAGGTGCCGCGAAGATGAAGGTGGTGGAGGAGCCCAACACGTTCGGGTGAGCAGCCCCGCTGGCGGGCGGTTCGTTGTGGGCGGCGGGCGGCCCGGGCCGGTTCCCCTCTGACCTCGCCGCCTCCCGTAGGGTGAACAACCCGTTCTTGCCCCAGGCCAGTCGCCTCCAGGCCAAGAGGGATCCTTCTCCTGTGTCTGGTGAGTGAGGGGCGCTGTCCGCGGGCGTGGGGGTGGCCGCGGGGAGCAGGGGGCCGTCGTGGGTGCCGACCGCGGAGCGCTAGGAGCCTGCTCGAGGGACCGGGGAAAGCTCTCTAGTTGGCAGGTAAAGCGGTAACAAAGGAGACTGCGTGAGGGACCCTGAGAGTTACAGCCTGGAGACTCAAGCATTGGTTTGTCAGCCTTCTAAAATTAATGTTGAAGTGCGAGGGAATCTACCACACGTTCTTGTACCGAATTTAGTTATTTCCAAGCCGGGCGCAGTGGCTCGCGCCTGTAATCCCAGCGCTTTGGGAGGCGGAGGCGAGCGGATCACAAGGTCAGGAGTTCCAGACCAGTCTGGCCCGTATAGTGAAACCCCATCTCTACTGAAAATAGAAAAAAAAAAAAAATTAGCCAGGCGTGCTGGTGGGCGCCTGTAGTCCCAGCTGTTTGGGATGCCGAGGCAGGAGAATCGCATGAACCTGGGAGGCAGAGATTGCGGTCAGCTGAGACCGCAACACGCCACTGCACTCCAGCCTAGGTAACAGAGTGAGTCTTGTCTCGGAAGAAAAAAAAAAAAAAGTTGTCTTTAGATTCAGTGCTTCCTTTCCAAGAGGTAATTGCTGTTAATGGTCTGCTGACTTTGCAGACGCGTTTCTGTGCTTTTACGTGCATACATACGCAACTGGAAAACGTGTCTTTTTTTGTAATCTTTGTTGTTTTAAAAAGTCATACTGCATATTTGGCTGATTTGTCGTTGTCACTCGCTGTATGTCTTGGGACTCTTCCTGGTGGTGATATAGGTCTTCATTCTTCGGTGCTCAGTACGAAATAGGATGGCACTGCATTTCCCGATGGACAACTATTGTATTTAAATTATTATTTTTGACATTAGAAATAGTGCTGTGGAGAATATGCCGTGCGGATGCCTTTGTTCGCCCTCATGTGAGTGGTTTCCCAAGGCAGTGTTTCAGAATTGGATTTGTTGGGTCACGAGTATATGATGCCTTTTAAACTGAATGAAGCTGGGCACGGTGGCTCACGCCTGTAATCCCAGCACTTTGGGAAGCCCAAGCGGACAGATCACAAGGTCAGGAGTTCGAGACCAGCCTGGCCTATATGGTGAAACTGCGTCTCTACTGAAAATACAAAACTCGGCTGGGCATGGTGGTGGGTGCGTATAGTCCCAGCTACTCAGGAGGCTGAGGCAGGAGAATCCCTTGAACCTGGTAAGTGGAGGTTGCAGTGAGCCGAGATCACACCACTGCACTCCAGCCTGGGTGACAGAGTGAGTCTCTGCCAAAGAAAAAAAAAAATAGAATGCTCAGTGATGAAAAATGCCACGTGGATAAGTGAGGCAGAGGAGGGAGGGAGTGTATGTATGTTATTGTTTTGGAAATTGCTTTTATTATTTTTTATTTATTTTTTGTGACAGAGTCTTGCTCTGTCGCCAGGCAGTATTGCAATCTCGGCTCACTGCATCCTACACCTCCTGGGCTCAAGCCATTCTCCTGCTTCAGCCTCCCAAATAGCCGGGACTACAGGCGCGCACCACCACACCCAGCTAATTTTTTTTTTTTTTTTTTTTTTTTGTATTTTTAGTAGAGACGGGGTTTCACCATTTTGGCCAAGATGGTCTCAATCTCTTGACCTTATGATCCGCCCGCCTCAGCCTCCCAAACTGCTGGGGTTACAGGCGTGAGCCACCATGCCCAGCTTTATTTTTATTTTTTTAGACATGGGGTCTTGCTCTCTCACTTGGGCTGGAGTGCAGTAGTGCGCCCCTTGAACTCCTGGGCTGGAGCAATCCAGCCACTTCAGCTTCCTGAGCAGCTGGGACTGCAGGTGCATGCCACCATGCCCTGCAAATTTCAAGTGTTTTTGTAGAGAAGGAAGTCTCACTGTGTTGCCCTGGTTGGTCCCCAATTCCCAGCCTCGAGCAATCCTCTTGCCTTGGCTGGGGACTGCTTTTAAATTGGGCACTCAGGAAAAGAAAGAAGTGACGCTTCAGCCAAAAGCTAAAGGAGAAAAGGGAGTGGAGCTGTGGCTGCGGAAAGGGATCCAGGACGGGGAGTGGCCAAAGGCGGTGTAGCCAGGGCCATGGGATTCAGCTGGGGTAGTTAAGAGATCAAGAGGTAAAGAGGATCAGATGCTGCTGAACCTTGTTTGTAGGTTTCACGGACTTTCACTCCAAACAAATCTTGTTAAGGTTTTTGTTGTGTGGTTGGGCGTGATGGTGCACATGGGGTTAGGCTCCCTTCCTGGCGGCTAAGAAGCGATGGGTTGGTGGCTTCCGCGGGGCCTGAAGTGCTGGAGTCGGACCACCACCTGTCCCAAGGAGCTGGGAAGGAGGGCAGGCCACTGAGTAAGAGCCCAGTAAGCCACCGAACCCCTTCAGGAGGAAAGGGGTGCTCCTTGGGTAAGGCGACCACGACTTTTCGGAGGTGAAGTCCTGGAAGGAAAACAGAATGTCCTGGTCGTGGCCATGTGTGCTTGTGGCCTCAGCTACTCAGGAGGCTGAGGTGTGAGGATTGCTTGAGCCCAGGAGTTCGAGACCAGCCTAGCCAACATGGTGAAACCACCCCACCCACTAAAACACACAAAAATTAGCCAGGCATGGTGGTGAGCAGTTGTACTCTCAGCTACTTGGGAGGCTGAGGAAGCCACCAGGTGGTAAACATTGCAGTGAGCCGAGTTCACACAACTGTGCTCCAGTCTGGGCGATAGAGTGAGAACTTGTCTCAAAACAAAATGTAAAGAGTGCCTTTTATAGTGTTCCCCACTCCCATCCCCAAATCAGGGCCTCAGGGCTCACAGGTGCATCTGGTTCATTATGCCTGGTTAGTGTTTTAATCTGGAAGTTCTCTCCCCACCCTTGGATGTAAGTGGCACGTCTGTTTCCCAGTCTTTTTGCTTTGTCGATAGATGGTGTTTTTCTCCAGATCATTTTTTCATGCATCTGTGGGGTCAGGCGTGTATATTCGAAGTGTCTTTCCTCTCTTCGACATAGCACTCCTTCACCATAAACGTGTGAAGGGATTATGCCCAGTCAGTGGGAGAGTGTAGCCTGTGGAATGAGCTGAGCAGAAAGATCATCATGCTGAGAAACCCGGGGACCGTGGTGATTGCGGCCTAGGGCTCAGGATGTCCCAGCAGAAGAGCCTGTGCCACAGAAGAGGAAGGGGTGGGCTTGCCAGGGCTGATGCTGGTGGGGCTGGGCTGGGCCTCCAGCAGAGGAGTCGGGAGCCACAGGAGGGGCAGAAGTTCCTAGGTGTGTGATTTGGAGCCGGTGTCCTGCTGTGGCATGGAGGGGGTGGGGCATGGCCGGTGTGATGGTCCTGCCAGAGCCCAGTACACCGTCCAGGACGGAGCGGCCAGCTGGCCAGGATCCCGGGGCTCTGGCAGGGGCCTGGATCAGGGGAGGAGCCGAGTGGCCCCAGGGTCGTGGCTAGAGAAGCTATGGAAAGTGGATCTCCCACCAGGCTGGGAAGCTCAGGGCCCAGCTGAGTTTCGAGAGGCAGGCCGGGTCTATGAGGCACTTCTGAGGCTTGGAGAGGGTCATGGTGGGCACAAGACTCATCATTGGGGGTGTGTGAACCCCAAGGGTGAGGGTGAGGTCCCGGGTGAAGCTCTTGGTGGGGTGGGGTGGGGTGTGGGGGTTGTGGAAGTTGGCAGGGCACTGGGGTCAGGCCAGGGAGCAGAGTGGGAGGGAGGACCACTCTCAAGAAGGGACTGTCACCAAGAGATGCGGCGTGGGGCTGTGGGGGCGTGCTTCCCTGCCTGCCTTGGCTTGACCAGGGCAGAGGGGCAGTGAGGAAGTCGGGGCACAGCCAAGCTGACGGGGCCTTGAGGAGCTGTGGCCCTGGGCGCAGGGACAGCTGGCGATACAGCCATCTGGGTGCGCAGGAGCCGAGGGCGCCGATGAGTGTCCTGGTCATGCAGGCCGTGAGCACAGAGGCTGCAGGTGATGCGCAGGTGAATAAGGAGCAGAGGGAGAGCCCGTCCGCAGGGGTGGAGGCTCCAGCCTGGGTCTGGCTGTGTCCGGCTCTAGAGGAGTATACCGCAGATGCCTGCGGGAGGGGCCGGCCCCCACCAGTCTCAGGAGAGCAGGCTGCTGGGGCCTGAGGGCTGGGCAGAGGGGATGGGCTGTAGCTAGGGTTCTGGTGCAGGCCAGGAGCGAAGGACCTGGGGCACCGCTGCTCTTGGGGGCTTGTGGTTACAGTCCTCTGCAGGAGGGTGTACCCCAGCCAGCGGGAGCACCCTGAAGCTGTGGACAGCACCCAGGCAGAGGGCCTCCTCCCAGCTGGGGAGCTGGGCCAGGCCCCGCCGCCCTCACACCGTCTTGTTTGAGCGGATGGCCCTATGAGTGCAGAGCTGAGCCCAGAGCCCATGGCCCTGCAGGGGTGTCTCCAAGCAGTGTCTGCCAGGGGCAGGCCTGGAAACGTGAGTTCCTGATGCACACAGGCGCTTGACCCGCCATCCTCCCAGTGGGACTGTGTGAATGGCAGATGGGCAAGGGGTGCATCAGGGTTTCTGGGACGGCTCCAAAGGCTGCTATGTGCCTTGTGGGCAGGACCCGGGGGCCAGACTGGACGGGGCCAAGCCCACGCATCGCAAGCTGCGGGTCAGCAGGCATGCCAGGGCCCAGTTGGAGGTCCTAGCCCTCGGGCTGGGAGGATGGTGGCGAGCCTGGGAGGAGGGGCCCCCCAGACAGCAGTTGATGAGGAAGGACTAGGACCTTCCTATACCCACAGCCTGCAGGGCAGCCTGGCCATCTTGGTCTCCCTCTGTCTTGGAAGTGGACAGCCCCAGGGATGAGTCAAATGTCAGGAAACAGAAGTCCAGGCTGGGCCAGCACCCCGGGGGCCTCAGTGGCATTAGCCTCTGCTCTCTGGAGGGGGAGGGCCAGACTGAGGGTGGCCCCAGGGTGGTATCTGGCTCCCGGCCCAGCCAGATTCCCAGGGACTGGTCATCCACGCCTTGTGTGTTTTTGACTTTATTGCTAATACAGTAAAACTGCAGAGAGCTGAGAAACAGCCTCACCGAAGCATCAGCCACTAGAGCAGCACACCTGCTGCTTCAGCACAGACCCTTCGGGGGGCCAGGTCTCCTCCCTGCCCCACGGCCCAAGCTCCAGAGCCAGTCTTGGTGGGCGGCATGTTACAGGTGGTACGTTCAGCCGGGTCCCGACTCCTCAGCGTGGAGAACAGGGATGCTGGTTGAGTAGGAAATGCCCGTGTCTGTGGCTCCAGTCACTCCTTTTACTCACAAGTTGCCGCTGGCCTTGATGTATACCTGCCCTCGCTCTAGCGCTGCCTGTGGCTGGGGGACGAGAGGCTGCTCACACCTTCCCTCCTCCCCCAGGGCTGTGTGCGCTTGCCGGCCTCAGCTCCATGGCTTTTGTGCTGCTTTTTATAAATGTGTTTCACCACAAGAAAAAGCAAAGCGTGAGCTGTGTCACGTCAGCCGTCGGTAATGCATGGTTCTGCGGCTTTAGCCGCCCTTGTAGCCGTCAGCGCCATCCGACTCCAGAAACTTGTCACAAACTGATCCTCTGTCCCCTTCAAACAGCTCCCAGCTGCCCCCTCCCCGGCCCCTGCACCCACCACTCTGCTTTCTGTCTCTGAACCTGGCTGTTGAAACATCACGTGACTCATACTGCGTGCAGCTTCTGCATCTGATTTTCTCCTCCGAGCGCAGCGTCCCCAGGGTCCATCCAGGGTGGACGCTGTGTCAGTGCTTCCTTCCTTTTAAGGCTCAGGACAGTCCCATCGCAAGGACGGAGCACCTGTTACCTACCTGCCATCCGTTGATGGACACTGGGGGGGCTTCCACCCTTCAATGGTGAATAGGCTGCTGTGAACATGTGCGCAGGTATTTGAGTCTCTGCTTCCAATTTCCAAGAGGAGGTTTGCAGAGTCTTGTATTCCATGTTTAGCTTGTTGAGGGGCCCAGACTGTTCCCGTCGTGGCTGTCCCATTCCCCAGCCAGCATCGCACGAGGGTTCGAATTTCTCCGCATTCTCACCAGCGCTGTTTTTGCTGACAGCCATCCTGACGGGTGTGAAGGGGTACCTCAGGGTTGTTTAATTTGTATTCCCTAATGATCAGTGATGTAGCATCTTTTCGGTTGCTTATGGTCGGTTTCTAAGTGGTCTTTGGAGAAGTGTCTCTTCAATGGAGTCTCGCTGTGTCACCGAGGCTGGAGTGCCGTGGTGCAGTCTTGACTCACTACAAGCTCCGTCTCTCAGGCTCAAGAGATTCTCCTGCCTCAGCCTCCCAAGTAACTGGGATTGCAGACATGCGCCACCATGCCTGGCTAATTTTTATTTAGTAGAGACGGGGTTTCACCCGTCACCTGGCCTGTTGGCCAGGCTGGCCTAGAACTCCTGAGCTCACGTGACCTGCCCCTCTGGGCCTCCCAGAGCACCGGAATGACAGGCACGAACCATTGCGCCTGGCCGATGAGGTCTTTTGATACACAGAAAGCTTTTTATTTTGATGAAGTCGGTGTTTTCTCGTTGCCTGTGCTTTTGGTGTGAGATCCGAGGAATCGTTGCCAAATCCAGCATTACGAAGCGTGAAGAGTTTTATAGTTTTAGCTCATGTTTAGGTCTTAGCTCCATTTTGAGCTGCTTCTTGTACGTGGTGTAAAGGGAGGGTCCACCTGCAGTCTCCGCATGGGCGTATGGTTTCCCCAGCACTCTGTTGAAAAGCTTGTCCCTTCCATAGCGAAGGGCCTGGCCACCCTTGTTACACGATTTAACTGTCTGTTCAGGTTTCTTCCCGGGCCCTCTGGTGTCTTCCATGTGTTTCTGTGCCAGCCTTTACGCCAGGCCCTCTGTCGTCTTCCATGGGTTTCTGTGCCAGCCTTTACGCCAGGCCCTCTGTCGTCTTCCGTGGGTTTCTGTGCCAGCCTTTACGCCAGGCCCTCTGGCATCTTCCATGGGTTTCTGTACCAGCCTTTACGCCAGGCCCTCTGTCATCTTCCGTGGGTTTCTGTGCCAGCCTTTACGCCAGGCCCTCTGGCGTCTTCCATGGGTTTCTGTACCAGCCTTTACGCCAGGC
>PVKV010033110.1:0-19064 GCA_004027835.1 Alouatta palliata
CATCTCACACTGGGGTCTGTCGGGGGGAAAAAGGGGAGGGACAGCAGGGGGTGGGGAGTTGGGGAGGGATAGCATGGGGAGAAATACCAGATATAGGTGATGGGGAGGAAGGCAGCAAATCACACTGCCATGTGTGTACCTATGTAACAATCTTGCATGTTCTTCACATGTACCCCCAAACCTAAAATGCAATAAAAAAAATATATATATATATAAAAAAAAAGTAAGGTAACTCTATGTTTAACATTTTGAGAAAGTGCCAAACTGTTTTCCGAAGTGACTGCATTGTTTCACATTTCCAGTCCTACTATATTAGAGTTCTAATTTCACACATCGTCATTAATACTTGTTATTGTCTCTTTTTAGAAAAATTATGACTATCCTAGTGAGTGCAAAATGATGCATCATTGTGGTTTTGATTTGCATTTTCCTGATGACTAATGCCAACTTTACTTCATTAAAATTTTCTCTATCTTAAAGGTGCGAGCAGAAAAATCTGTACTCTTCCTTCCTTGCCATTTGTGTTCTTTTTATACAGCTCATCATATTATTTAGTTCAGGGCAGGACAGAGAAACCACTTCAGGTATTTCATTCAGAAAGGATTCAGTAAATGGATTTAGACACTTAAAAGGACTGAAAGAGCAGAAGTCAGGGGGCTGCCTCCTATCTCTTGATTTCAATGGTTTAAACTGTAACTGGAATCCAAAGATCAGGAAACTGGTCTGGCTATGGTTTCTGCTGCTGCCACGTTAACTGTAATGCTGAGTTCTGGCCACAGACTCTTTGACCTTTTTAGTTAGCATCCAACTTGCATTCAAGCTCCAGCTAAGTTTCCTTATGACCTGTTTGAAAATATTGAGGTTGTCCCATCACACTCAATCTATTCTTCTCCTGTTTTTATGAACTACACATTATTACTTTCTAATTGCTTCCGTAAACAGATTATCTCAGACTCAGTGGTTTAAAATAACACAAATGTATTATGTTATAGTTCTGCACTTAATAGTTCTCAATATGCACAGCTTACCCCTTCCTCATCTCCTGAATATGTAACTGAACTCAGGAGCAAACCACTCATCTCCTGAAAGCCAAAACCTCCGGAAAAGCTTTGGTGAAAGAAAAGTTAGCTTTATTTGAGAAGCTGGCAATCCAGGGAAGGCAGTGAACTAACATCCAAAGACCATTCCTGTCTGAGGTCTGCCTCTGGATCAGAAGTTTTTAAGAAAAATTATGGGAAATGATGACTAAAACGTTCTTGTGCACGTGCATAATCTCAGGTGGATGGTTAATCATTGCCTTCTTGGTCAATGCATTTGGGACCTTCTGCAGGTGCCATCAGTATATTCTTACCATTCTGGTCAGCCCGTTCCCAAAGGTGTTGGTCAGCTTATTTTCTTTTATCTGTGTTGAAGGTCCTGCTTTCCTGAGAATATTTTTAGTGAATAATCTACAAACTCAAGCAAAGCAATAATTATATTCAAGCATGCAACTTTTCTTTAACATGGAATCAGTACTGTTACAAATGGAAAGAATCTTTTGCTATCAATGGTAGCAATTGGTTGTAAGTGTTGCAGTGGATAGAACAGGGCTGAGAAAGGCTAAATGTACATTGGATTTACTCTGGAAAAGGTAAAGTGCCAATATTGGAAGAAAATCTTAGCTCAGATAAATCCTGAATGATGGAAAAACACTACTCTGTTTGGGTTGAATCCTGGGGAATTATGGGGGAGGGGCAAAGAGAGAGGACAAGAAATTGAGGAAGAGTGAGATTAAGAAAGTGGTGCAACTGTCAGCTGTAATGAAGGCTGCTCATTACAAATAGATGAATAGAGAAGGTTTCATATGATTGAGTGATCCCCTTTAGTATTTTTCAAGAGACTGCAATAATGATCAAATAGCCTTTCAATTTTTTATGGATTTTATACTTAATATAGTTCTTTTTACAGGTTTTAAAAATATTTAATGAGGATTCATCTTTAAATTCTTATGTATTCTTTAAATTTGTTTCAAAGATGCTAATAATGATGATTATTATAGCAAAAAATGTATTCCAACATGCCAAATTGTTCTAAATTTTATAGGGGTATGTTAAGTAAATTTCTTTTTTTATTATTATACTTTAAGTTCTGGGATACATGTGCAGAATGTGCAGGTTTATTACATAGGTATACATGTGCCGTGGTGGTTTGCTGCACTGATCAACCCGTCATCTACATTAGGTATTTCTTTTAATGCTATCCCTCCCCTAGCCCCCCACCCCTTGTGAGACCCTGGTTATGATGTTCCCCTTCCTGTGTCCATGTATTCTCATTGTTCAACTCCCACTTATGAGTGAGAACATGTGGTGTTTGATTTTCTGTTCCTGTGTTAGTTTGCTGAGAATGATGGTTTCCAGCTTCATCCATGCCCCTGCAAAGGACATGAACTCATCATTTTTTATTAAAGGCTGGATCGTATTCCATGGTATATATGCGCCACATTTTCTTTATCCAGTTTGATGGGCACTTGGGTTGGTTCCAATAGCATTTGCTATTGAGAATTGTGCTGCAATAAACATACATGTGCACGTGTCTTTATAATAGAATGATTTATAATCTTTTGGGTATATTCCCAGTAATGGGATTATGGGCGAAATGGTATTTCTGGTTCTAGGTCCTTGATGAATTGCTACACTGTCTTCCAAAATGGTTGAACTAATTTAGACTCTGACCAACAGTGTAAAAACGTTCTTATTTGTCCACATCCTCTCCAGCATCTGTGGTTCCCTGACTTTTTATTGATTGCCATTCTAACTAGTATGAGATGGTATCTCATTGTGGTTTTGATTTGCATTTCTCTAATGATCAGTGATAATGAACTTTTTTTTCATGTTTCTTGGCCACATAAATGTCTTCTTTTAAAAAGTGTCTGTTCATATCCTTTGCCCACTTTTTGATGGTTTTTTTTTCTTGTAAATTTGTTTAAGTTCCTTGTAGATTCTGGATATTAGACCTTTGTCAGATGGATAGATATCCATATGACAAAAATTTTCTCCCATTCTCTAGGTGGCCTGTTCACTCTGATGATAGTTTCTTTTGCTGTGCAGAAGCTCTTTAGCTTAATTAGATCCCATTTTTCAATTTTGGCTTTTGTTACAATTGCTTTTGGTGCTTTAGTCAAGATGTCTTTGCCCATGGCTATGTCCTGAATGGTATTGCCTAAGTTTTCTTGTAGAGTTTTAATGGTTTTTGGTCTTATGTTTAAATCTTTAATCCATCTAGAGTTGATATTTTTATAAGGTGTAAGGAAGGGGTCCACTTTCAGTTTTCTGTTTATGGCTAGCTAGTTTTCCCAACACCATGTATTAAATAGGGAATCCTTATCCATTGCTTGTTTTTGAAAGATTTGTCAAAGATCAGATGGTTATAGATGTGTGGTGTTATTTCTGAAACCTCTATTCTATTCCATTGGTCTATACCTCTGTTTTGGTATCAGTACCATGCTGTTTTGGATGCTCTAGCCTTGTGGTATAGTTTGAAGTCAAGTAGCATGATGTCTCCAGCTTTGTTCTTTTTGCTTATGATTGTCTTAGCTATATGGGTTCTTTTTTGGTTCCATTTGAAATTTAAAGTAGTTTTTTTCTAATATTGTGAAGAAAGTATGGTAGCTTGATGGGTAGAACATTAAATCTATAAATTACTTTAGGAAGTATGGTCATTTTCACAGTATTGATTGTTCCTATCCATCAGTATGGAATAGTTTTCCACTTGTTTGTACCCTCTCTTATTTCCTTGAGCAGTCGTTTGTAGTTCTCCTTGAAGAAGTCCTTCACATCCCTTGTAAGCTGTATTCTTAGGTATTTAATTCTGTCCATAGCAATTGTGAATGGGAGTTCACTCATGCTTTGTTTCTCTGTTTATTATTGGTGTATAGGAATGCTTATAATTTTTGCACATGGATTTTGTATCCTGAGACTTTGCTGAAGTTACTTATTCAGCTTAAGGAGTTTTGGGGCTGAGATGATGGGGTTTTCTAAACATACAATCATATCATCTGCAAACAGAGATAATATGACTTCCTTTCTTCCTATTTGAATACTGTTTATTTTTTGCTCTTGTCTGATTTTCCTGGTCAGAACTTCCAATACTATGTTGAATAGGAATGGTGAGAGAGGGCATCCTTGTCCTGTGCCAGTTTTCAAAGGCAATGCTTTCAGCTTTTGCCCGTTCTGTATTATACTGACTGTGGGTTTGTCATAAATAACTCTTATTGAGATACCTTCTATCAATACCTAGTTTATTGAGTGTTTTTAGCATGAAGGGGTGTTAAATTTTATTGAAGGCCTTCTATGCATCTATTGAGATAATCGTGTGGTTTTTGTTATTGGTTCGGTTTATGTAATGGATTATGTTTATTGATTTGCATATGTTGAACCAGCCTTTCATCCCAGGGATGAAGCTGATTTGATTGTGGTGGATAAGCTTTTTGATGTGCTGCTGGATTTGGTTTGCCAGCATCTTACTGAGGATTTTTTGCATCAATGTTCATCAGGGATATTGGCGTGAACTGTTCTTTTTTTTTGTTGTGTCTCTTCCAGGTTTTGGAATCAGGATGATGCTGGCCTCACAAAATGAGTTAGGGAGAGCTTCCTCTTTTTCTGTTGTTTGGAATAGTTTCAGAAGAAATTGTACCAGCTTTTATTTGTACCTCTGTGGAATCTGGCTGTGAATCTGTCTGGTCCTGGGCTTTTTTTGGTTGGTAGGCTATTAATTGCTTCCTTAGTTTCAGAACTTATTATTGACCTATTCACACACTATTATTGTGTGGGAGTCTAAGTCACTTTGTAGGTCTCTAAGAACTTGCTGTATGAATCTGCATACTCCTGTATTGGGTGCTTATATATTTAGAATAGTTAGCTCTTCCTTTTGCATTGAACTCTTTACCATTAGGTGATGCCCTTCTTTGTTTTTTTTGATCTATGTTGGTTTAAAGTCTGTTTTATCAGAGACTAGGATTGCAACCTTTGATTTGCTTGGTAAATCTTCCTCCATCCCTTTAGTTTGAGCCTATGTGTGTCTTTACACATGAGATGGGTCTCCTGAATACAGCACACCATTAGGTCCTGACTCTTTGCAATTTGCCAGTCTGTGTCTTTTAGTTGGAGCATTTAGCCCATTTACATTTAAGGTTAATATTGTTATGTGTGAATTTGATCCTGTCATTATGATGCTAGCTGGTTATTTTTCCCATTAGTTGATGTACTTTCTTCATAGTGTTGATGGTCTTTAAATTTTGGTGTATTTTTGCAGTGGCTGGTACTGGTTTTTCCTTTTGATATTTAGTGTTTCCTCCAGGACCTCTTGTAGGGCAGGCCTGGTGGTGACAAAATCTCTCAGCATATGTTTGTCTGTACAGGATTTTATTTCTCCTTTGCTTATGAAGCTTAGTTTGGCTGGATATGAAATTCTGGGTTGAAATTTATTTTTTAAGAATGTTGAATATTGGATCCCTCTCTTCTGGCTGTTAGGTTTCTGCAGAGAGATGTGCTGTTAGTCTGATGGGCTTCCCTTTTGTGGGTAACCTGACCTTTCTCTCTGGCTGCCTTTAGCATTTTTTCCTTCATTTCAACCTTAGTGAATCTGATGATTATGTGTCTTGGGTTGCTTTTCTTGAGGAGCATCTTTGTGGTGTTCTCTGTATTTTCTCAATTTGAATGTTGGCCTGCCTTGCTAAGTTCAGGAAGTTCTCCTGGATAATATCCTGAAGAGTGTTTTCCAACTTGGTTTCATTCTCTCCATCACTTTCCAGTACACCAATCAAACATAGATTTGGTCTTTTCACATAGTCCCATATTTCTTGGAGGCTTTGTTACCTTTTTTCAAGGTTCTTAGCTTCCTTGCATTAGGTTAGAACATGCCCCTTTAGCTAGGAGGAGTTTGTTATTACCCACCTTCTGAAGCCTGCTTCTGTCAATTCATCAAACTCATTCTATGTCCAGTTTTGTTCCCTTGCTGATGAGTTGTGATCCTTTGAAGGAGAAGAGGTCTTCTGGTGTTTGGAGTTTTCAGCCTTTCGCACTGGGTTTTCCTCATTTTCGTGGATTTACCTACCTTTGGTCTTTGATATTGATGACCTTTGGATGGGATTTTTGTGTGATCATTTTTTTGTTGTTGATGTTGATACTACTGCTTTCTGTTAGTTTTCCTCCTAACAGTCAGGCCCCTCTGCTGCAGGTCTGCTGGAGTTTGCTGGAGGTCCACTTCAGATGCTGTTTGCCTACGTATTACCAGCAGAGGTTGCAGAACAGAAAAACTTGCTGCCTGCTCCTTCCTTTGAAGCTTCATCCCAGAGGGGCACCTGCCAGATACCAGCTGGAGCTCTCCTGTATGAGATGTCTGTTGACTCCTGCTTGGAGGTGTCTCCCCATTAGAAGGCATGGGGGGTTAGGGACCTGCTTGAGGAGGCAGTTTGTCCCTTAGCAGAACTTGAGCATTGTGCTGGGAGATCCACTGCTCTCTTCAGAGCCAGGAGGCAAGAATATTTAAGTCTCAATATTTTTTTCTGAATGTGAAATCTTGGTGGGCCTGGCCATAAGGGAATCCACTCTTATTCTAGATACATCCCATTTTTCTAATTATTATTGACAAAAATGGCTTAACTTATATGTGATCTACACTGCTATTGTGGTTAGGAGAGAAGTTGTTCAGATGCAAAAATACTAAAGCTTTCAGATACTAGATATATCTGAAAAGACATATCTAGTTTGCTGGATCTCTCTTCTCACATGCTTCTTACAGAGGCTCCCTGACATCATTCCTTTCCCTACAATATGTTTGAGCTTTGTGGTTGAGGTGGAGAAGAAGATGGGTAAGGGAAGAAGGAGACATTTGACTGTTATTAGAATAACATTCATTATTGCAAATCTGGCCAATGAGAACCTCTTTGTTAGTAAACCATTCTGTGAATTGTGTTTAAAGTCCATTTTTTATTAATATTCAAAATATGTTGAAAGGTATTCATTGTGAAAAAGTTTTGACATTTGTAAGAACAGACTCAAACATTTTTTTCCCATTAGAATAAAAATACTTAAAAGGGTCTTGAGAATTGAGTTAATTAGTTATTTTTAAATACAGGGCTTAAAGTATTCTCACCACACAGATAAGCTTCAGAAGAGACATTGTCTGATTGGATGTTTTCCAAGTAGAACAAAGGTAAGCTGTGATTCTCTTCCGGGGAAAAATTAATCATGAGGATATTAATGTTCTTGCCCTAGATTTCATTTTTGTTTTAGGTACTGAATCAGGTTAGAGGAATATTAGTTTTTAATCTCAAAGAGAATCTACAAACACCTTGGAATTCAGGAAAGAGAAGAAATTAAATTAGACACTGGAAGGCAGAGGTGGGAGGCTTCCTTTTCTCTAAGATTCAGGAATTGCCCAAAAGAATCATGCATTTCTTTTAGCAAATACATATTGAATATTAGAATCAAAAGCAGTTAAACTATTGTAGGATTGGAATAGACTTTAGAATTTATCTAGTCTAGTTTTTTCATGTTTCTGATGAGGAAGTTGAAAAGTCAGAAAAATGAAAAATTTTCTCAAGTTCATTCTACTTGAATTTTGCCTCTGGTGCACTTGACCCTCTACTGCACTAGGATCTATGTACTGAGGAGGCCAGAAGGGAATTCAGTGGTGTCTTCTTTCCATGAAAGCCAGACTACTGATACGGTGGAGCAGTCAAGCCACTCAGAGTATTGAGATGATTTAGAAGATTTTACTTTAAGAAAATACCTAAGTATGTTTGCTACCCAAGATTGAAAGTAGAGGCTGACAGTAAATAGAATCAGAATTAGGGTTGTGCCTTAGTATGATCTCTCTGCAACTTACTAAAGTGCGTAACTCTTTGTTGATTTATGTCTTATAGAGAGTAATTTACACATCAAATCAAACTTTTTAGCTTGGCCCTCAGTCTGTCATGTTTAAACTAGAAGATACCTGAATTTTAGAGTTGTGTTCTCTACACGGTTTTTGTTTATTTGCTTTTCTAATATATGAATGTAGAAGTTGCCTATGTGCAATATGGCTTTCTTTTCAAAGATATATCACCAACTGGTTCATTACTAGTGTATGAATGCCACCAATAAAGAGACATTCCTTTGATTTAAACTTTTCTTCCTTTGTTTTTGTTTGAAAATTCACACAACCCTGCAAGAGGTAAAGAAAGGAAAAGTGAGTGTGAAGAAACAATTTTCACCTGCTGGACAATTTGCTCTGCATCCTGATGTTTTCAATAGTGTCCTTCAGGCATGGCGAGGTTCTGAATTAATTTTGTTCTCTGTGCTTCTATTACTAAATAAGGTTCTAGTTCTTAAATTACAGGGTTCTTGTGTTTCATAGCATATGTTTCACATCTATTCCTTTGTATATATCAAACATTGGTTAATAGAATATTTTAAAGTTAAGTTGCTGGATGAAACACAAACTTGAGCATAGGTATCATTTTGAATTTTCACGTTAGTATTTTAAACAAAGCAGTTAAAATATCTTGGTTAAAAGCACATCATACCTTGAAAGTCAGCATCTGAATAAGAAACGTCTTTTTAAATCTTTCTTGTTTTTTTAGCTAATGATTCTTACTGTGATGTAGTCTAGCTAAACACTGCATTTTATCATTTAGTTCCAAGAGTCACAGTAGTTCTTAGGCTTTTTGAAATGCTCCATGACAGATTTCAGACTGCATATGTGATGGCTGTGGGTTCCACACCCAAACTTGAAGTGGCAGAATATTCAAATCATGAGAGATCTAATTCAGAAGATTATAACTAATAATAATAATAATAATAATTGTTTTTAATTATCATTACATATAATAATTATTATTATCCTCAATACTCTTTATTATTTATTTTGAAACACTTTGCATGATAGTCGGTAAAAATATAGTCATAGGTTTTAGTGTGGCAAAAAATGGAGAATGGAGAGAGGCCTCTTTTGCTGTGGGTAGCTGATGTTATGGAAACACAATGCCAGCCAAGTCTAGCTATCTCAAGAGGAATGATACCAAGTTTCACTCTTCTTTCATCTATTTTGAACATATCACCCAGGCTTTGAGTGGTATTCATATTATGACTGTGACTTTCCCTGGGGAAATGGATCCCATCATTGGGTTTTTCTGTATCTGTTGCATGCTTTTCTGCAAAGCATCTAGTGTAAGTGCAAAGCATTGTATGGAACTCTCCTAGGCGTGAAGTATTTTACAGCCTATAAAAATGTACTTTCATGCTTTATTTAATTGGATCCTCCATCAATTCTCATAGTTATGTGGTTCAATTTTTTTCATTTTATAGATGATTAAACTGAGGTTCAGAGAGCTGAAGTGACTTGCTCAAGATCACTTGGCTATTAAATGGCAGAGCTGGATCTAAATTATGAGTCTTCTGACAGCTAATATTATTCTCTCTAACTGATAATAACCATAAAAACATGTTTCTGACCTGACCACCCTGACCATATGCTCTAGTAACTCTGCATTCTGTTTGGGGAAAGGCAGAAATGCTACATGAACTGATACTTCTCTAGATTATTAATAAGGTGCTTCATACACTTTTTTGCATCAGTATAGTAAGCGACAAAACTTTCATAATTTCTACAAGTACCTAATGTGGAAACATAGAGAATTTTAGTTTATGGAAATTAGTCTGCTTGTCCTTTGTTTTATGGTATAATTCTGCAGGGCCAATTAAAGTGGATTTTGGCCTCAGTAGAAAGAATTAAGATTCTCTCAGCAAGGGGAAGACTTGGCTGAAATGCAAATTGTCAATCAATACCTCTTCATTGGGTTTCTGGGTCTCCCCAAAAGTGTGGGTTCTGTATCAGTACAGAACATCAACATACAGGTGTCATCAAGAGCTGATAGTTTGTACCTACTTCTCTCCTAGTTTGTATCAAGCTCATCTCTGGTTCTAGGGACGGTGGATGCTATGTGTGTTTGTGTATCCTAAATGATTCAAACATTACTTCATATTGCTTCCCGTAGTATACAAAGGAAATCTGCTTTGATTTACACCTGTAGTCAGTCCTGCAGCACTTTTCCAATCCCTGATCTGTCCTGTCTTAATTCCAGAAGCCCCTTGTTATTTGTGGCCGCCTGCTAGACTGGAATGGCAGTGTTTTTAACTTCCAAGAAGACCCAGCTGCTGTGAATTGTTGCTCTTATGTTTCCCCTGTCTGTCACCAGCTTGTGGTCATTCATGACAGTTCCCCAAATAGCAGCTGCTTAGGTCAGATGCTAGTGAGGTCAATAAAAATAACAAGAAAAATGAAACATTTAAAGGGTCATTGAACTTCTCAAAATGAAATTGTTATATAATCACAGATTCTTTTATATGGCTCTCATTGGGCTGGAAATGATTAAATATAGGCACATAAAATTAAAACTATCAAACAAGCCGGGAGAATTGGACAGAGCCTGTTTTCTCCCATTTTTAGGGTGAAAGGCTTCTCCCTACTCCTTTACGTGATCCACCTTGGGAGACTTATTTCTTTTACTTATGGTCATCGCTGTTGTCCTTCAAAAGGTACAAACAAGGTTATCAAAGTCAAATATCGACAGAGGACAACAGGTAATTTGAGTGAGCAGGGTTATCTGAACGGTGGCTGCAGTTTATTACCGAAGGCTGCCACACCCAAAACTGGTAGTGAATCCTCTCATCCAGCAGACTGATCATCCTTAGCAATGCAGGCCCTGTGTTGTCATGTCTTCTGCTTTTTACTCAAATCAGATATTGGTTTTTACATTTTGTGTGTGTGTGCACATGTGTGCTCAGACCAACTGAAACATATCTTTAATATCTGTGGGCCAAAGTTGCTGGTGTGCAACTTCTGGATTTTGCTTTTCTTCAGACTTACCATACAAAAGCCCTTTCTGTTTTTCTATATCCCCTTCTCTCATGGCCACACAACAGTCAGCGATTTAAAGTGCAACAGACAACTAATGTCTAAGCACTCTGGACAACATTCTGGCCCTTTCTCACTTGCCTCTGCACGTAGCCAGTTTTACTTTTTAGCCATTTCCTGTTTTACCTTCAGGCTACCCAGATACCCAGATACTTCTCCTTCTGTGAGATCATGTCTAGAAAGTTCCTAGGTCTCAGACCTGGCAGCTGGTTAATTTAGCCTAATTTTTAATCTGAATAAGCTTCTTCTCCACTCTGAAATGCAGAGCCTCTCAGAACTCAATACACTTATCTCTGGTTGTCTTTTATTGCCGAATTTTCTTCAGTCTTTCTCTATCTCTCTCCCTTTTTTTTTTAAGTTCAGGGGTATACATGCAGGTTTGTTATGTAGTAAACTTGTGTCATGGGGCTTTGTCATACAGATGATTTCATCACTCACTTATTAAGCCTAGTGCCCATTAATAATTTCCAGATCTTCTCCCTCCTCTAGCCCTCCACCCTCAAGTAGGACCCTGTGTCTGTTGTTCCCCTCTTTGTGCCCTTGTATTCTCATTGTGTTCTCATCATTTAGCTCCCACTTATAAGTGAGAACGTGTGATATTTGGTTTTCTATTTCTTTGTTAGTTTGCTAAGGATTATGGCCTCCAGCTCCATCCATGTCCCTGCAAAGAACATGATCTCATTCTTTTTTATGGCTGCATAGTATTCCATGGTATATACGTACCACATTGTCTTTTTCTTTTTCTTTCTTTTTCTTTCCTTCCTTCCTTCCTTCCTTCCTTCCTTCCTTCCTTCCTTCCTTCCTTCCTTCCTTCCTTCCTTCCTTCCTTTCTTTCTTTCTTTCTTTCTTTCTTTCTTTCTTTCTTTCTTTCTTTCTTTCTTTTTTTATTGAGACAGAATCTCACTCTGTCACTCAGGCTGGAGTGCAGGGTGCAATCCTGGCTCAGTGCAACCTCTGTCCCTCGGGCTCTAGAGATTCTTGTGTGTCAGCCTCCCGAGTTGTAGCTGGGATTACAGGGGTGCACCACCTCGCTTGATTAATTTTTGTATTTTTAGAGGTGGGTTTTTGCCATTTTGGCCAGACTGGTCTCAAACTCCTGGCATCAGGTGATCTGCCTGCTTCAGTCTCCAAAGTGCTGGGATTACAAGCATAAGCTACTGCACCTGGCCTAACATTTTTTTCTTAATTTTTAAAACATTTTTCCATAGGTTATTGGGATACAGGTGGTGTTTGGTTTTATAAGTAAGTTTTTTAGTGGTGATTTGTGAGATTTTGGTGCACCTAACACCTGAGCAGTATACACTGCACCATATTTGGAGATTTTTATCCCTCACTCCCCTCCTACTCTTCCCTCCAAGTTCCCAAAGTCCATTGTATCATTCTTATGCCTTTGCATCCTCATAGCTTAGCTCCCACATATCAGTGAGAACATATGATGTTTGGTTTTCCATTCCTGAGTTGCTTCACTTAGAATAAGAGTATCCAATATCATTCAAGTCACTGCAGATGCCTTTAATTCATCTTTTGTTTTGGCTGAGTAGTATCCCATCATATATGTGTGTGTGTGTGTGTGTTTATATATACACATATATATTATAAACTGTGATATATAGATAGATATGATATATATAATATAAATTATAAACTGTGATATATATATATATATATATATATTTATATATAATTTTAATCCACTCTTTGATTGATGGGCATTTGTGTTGGTTCCATGATTTTGCAGTTGTGAATTGTGCTACTATAAATATGTGTGTGTAAGTATCTTTTTCACATAATGACTTCTTTTCCTCTTGGTAGGTACCCAGTAGTGGGATTGCTGGAGCAAATGGGTGGTTATACTTTTAGTTCTTTAAGGAATATTCACACTGTTTTCCACTGTGGCTGTACTAGTTTACATCCTATTAGCAGTGTAGAAGTGTTCTTTGAGTACCACATCCATGCCAACATCTACTGTTCTTAAATTTTTTTGTAATGGCCATGCTTGCAGGAGTGAGGTGGTATTGTATTGTGTTTTTGATTTTCATTTCCCTGATTGTTAGTGATGCTGAGCATTTTTTCATAGGTTTATTGGCCATTTCTATATCTTCTTTTGAGAATCATGCATTTATGTCCTTGTCTCATTTTTTGATGGGATTTTTTGTTTTTTTCTTGATGATTTGTTTGAATTCATTGTAGATTCTGGATATTAGTCGTTTGTCAGATATATAGACTATGAAGATTTTTCTCCCACTCTG
This sequence comes from Alouatta palliata, assembly GCA_004027835.1. Lineage (NCBI taxonomy): Eukaryota > Metazoa > Chordata > Mammalia > Primates > Atelidae > Alouatta > Alouatta palliata. The sequence continues at coordinate 13,185 of PVKV010033110.1, forward strand.
TAGGTTGTGCATTTACTCTGCTAACTGTTCCTTTTGCTGTGCAAAAGGGCTATAGTTTACTTAAGTCCCAGCTATTTATCTTTGTTTATATTGCATTTGCTTTTGGTTTCTTGGTCATGAAATCCTTGCTTAAGTCAATGTCTAGAAGGGGTTTTCAAATGTTTCCTTGTAGAATTTTTATAGTTTTAGGTCTTAGATTTAAGTGCTTAATCCATCTTGAGTTGGTTTTTGTATAAGGTGGGAAGTTAGGATCCAGTGTCGTTCTCCTACATGTGGCTAGCCAATTATCCCAGCAACATTTGTTAAAAAGGGTGTCCTTTCCCCACTTTATGTTTTTGTTTGTTTTGTTGAAGATCAGTTGGCTGTAGTATTTGGGCTTATATTTGTTTTTGTTTTTGTTTTTTTTGAGACAGAGTTTTGCTCTGTCACCAGGTGCCAGGCTGGACTGCAGTGGCGGGATCTGGGCTCACTGCAACCTCCACCCCTGGGTTCAAGGAATTCTCCTGCCTCAGCCTCTCGAGTAGCTGGGACTACAGATGCACGCCACCATGCCCAGCTAATTTTTGCATGTTTAGTAGAGACGGAGTTTCACCATGTTGGCCAGGATGGTCTCGATCTCTTGACCTCATGATCTACCCGCTTTGGCCTCCCAAAGTGCTGGAATTACAGGCATGAGCCACCACGCCCGGTCATCTGGGTTCTTTATTCTGTTCTATTGGTCTATTTGCCTATTTTTACACCAATACCATGCTGTTTTGGTGACTATGGCCTTGGAGTATAGTTTGAAATCAGGTAGTGTGATGTGTCCAGATTTGTTCTTTTTGCTTAGTCTTGGATTGGCTATGCAGGCTCTTTTTTGATTCCATATGAATTTCAGAATTGTTTTTCTAACTCTGTGAAGAATGATGATGGTATTTTGATGGGGATCGTGTTGAATTTGTAGATTGCTTTTGGCAGTATGGTTTTTTTCACAATGTTGATGCTGCCCATCCATGGTCATGAGATGTGTTTCCATTTGTTTGTGTCATCTGTAATTTTTTCAGCATTGTTTTGTAATTTTCCTTGTGAAGGTATTTTGCTTCTTAGGTATATTCCTAAGTATTTTATTTTTTGCTGTTATGGTAAAAGGGGTTGAGTTCTTGATTCGATTCTCAGCTTGTTCACTGTTGGTGTGTAGAAGAGCTACTGATTTGTGTAAATTAATATTGTATCCAGCAACTTTGCTGAAATTTTTTATAAGCTCTAGAGCTTTCTGGAGGAGTCTTTAGGGTTTTCTAGGAAAACAATCATATTGTCAGCAGTCAGTGAAAATTCGACTTCCTCTTTACTGATTTGGATGCCTTTTATTTCTTTCTCCCATCTGATTGCTCTGGCTAGGACTTCCAATACTATGTTGAAGTGGTGAGAGTGGCATCTTTGTCTTGTTCCAGTTCTCAGAGGCAATGCTTTCAACTTTTCCACATTCAGTATTATGTTGACTGTGGGTTTTTCATAGATGGCTTTTATTACATTCAGGTATGTTCTTTGTATGCCAATTTTGCTGAGAGTCTTAATCATAAATTGATGCTAGATTTGGTCAAATGCTTTTTCTGCATCTATTGAGATAATCATGTGATTTTTGTTTGTAATTCTGTTTATGTAGCATATCACATTCATTTACTGGTGTATGTTAAACCATCCCTGCATCTCTGGTTATGAAACCCACTTGATCATGGTGAATTATCTTTTTGATATGTTACTGGATTCGGTTAGCTAGTATTTTGTTAAGGATTTTAGCATCTATGTTCGTCAAGGATATCAGCCTGCAGTTTTCTTCTTCAGTTATGTCCTTTCCTGGTTTTAGTATTAGGGTGATGGTGGATTCATAGAATGAATTAAGGAGGGTTGCCCCTTTTTCTATCTTATGGAATAGTGTCAAAAGGATTGGTACCAATTCTTCTTTAAATGTCTGGTAGAATTCTGCTATGACTCTGTCTGCTCTTGGACTATTTCATGTATCTAATTCTTCCTGATTTAAGCTATAATAGTTGTATTTTTCCAGGAATTAATCCTTCTCTTCAAGGTTTTCCACTTTACGTGCGTAAAGGTGTTCATAGTAGCCTTGAATGATTGTTTGTATTTCTGTGGTATCAGTTGTAATATGTTCCATTTCGTTTCTTATTGAGGTTGTTTGGACTTTCTCTCTTCTTTTCTTGATTAATCTTACTAATGATCTATCAGTTTTATTTATCTTTTCAAAGAACCAGCTTTTTGTTTCATTTATCTTTTGTATTTTTTTTTTCAATTTCATGTAGTTCTGCTCTAATCTTGGTTATTTCCTTTTTTCTGCTGGATTTGGGTTTTGGTTGTTCTTGTTTCTCTAGTTCCTTGAGATGTGACCTTAGAGTGTCAGTTTGTGCTCTTTCAGTCTGGGGCTATGAACTTTCCTTTTAGCACCACCTTTGCTGTATCTCAGAGGTTTTGGTAGGTTGTGTCCCTATTGTCATTCTTCAGTTTGAAGCATTTTTAAATTTCCATCTTGATTTAATTTTTGATCCAATGCTCATTCAAGAAAAGATTATTTAATTTTCATGTATTTGCATGGTTTTGAAGGTTCCTTTTGGAGTGGTTTCCAGTTTTATTCTAATATGTTCTGAGAGAGTGGTTGATATAATTTCAATTTTTCTAAATTTATTGAGGCTCATTTTTTGGCCTATTATATGGTTTATCTTGGAGAAAATTTCATGTGCTGTTGAATAGAATGTGTATTCTGTGGTTGTTGGATGAAATATTCTGTATATGTCTGCTAAGTGCATTTGTTCCAAGGTGTAGCTTAAGTCCATTATTTCTTTGTTGACTTTATGGCTTGATAACCTGTCTAGTGCTGTCAGTGGAGTATTAAAGTCCCCCACTATTGTTGTATTGCTGTCCATCTCATTTCTTAGGTCTATTAGTCATTGTTTTATAAATTTGGGTGCTCCAGTGTTAAGTGCATATGTATTTAGAATTGTATTATTTTCCTAGTTGGACAAGGCCTTTTACCATTATACAATGTCCCTTTTTGTCTTTTTTAACTGTGTTGCCTTAAAGTTTTTTTTGTGTGACATAAGAATAGCTCCCCCTGCTCACCTTTGGTATCAATTTGCATGAAATGCCCTTTTCTACCCCTTTAAATGTATGTGAGTCCTTTAGGTGACCATTGGGTGAGTCTGCTGAAGGCAGCAGCTAGTTGATTGGTGAGTTCTTATCCATTCTGCAGTTCTATATCTTTTAAGTGGAGCATTTAGGCCATTTATATTCAATATTAATATTGAGATGTGAGGTGCCATTCCCTTCATCATGCTGTTTGTTGCCTCTGTACCTTGGTTTTTTGTTATTGCTTTTTAAATTGCATTTTTGTTTTATAGATCCTCTGAGATTTATGATTTAAAGATGTTACGTTTTGATGTGTTTCCACGATTTGTCTCAAGATTTAGAGCCCCCTTTACCAGTTCTTGCACTGGTGGCTTGGTAGTGGTGAATTCTCTCAGCATTTGTTTATCTGAAAAAGACTGTATCTTTCCTTCATATATGATGCTTACTTTCACTAGATACAAAATTCTTGGCTGATAATTGTTTTGTTTGAGGAAGCTGAAGATAGGGCCCAAATCCCTTCTAGCTTGTAGGATTTCTGTTGAGAACTCTGCTGTTAATCTGATAGGTTTTCCTTTTGTTTTATAGTTCTTAAGATTCTTTCTTTCATCTTAACTTTAGATAAACTGATGACAATGTGCCTAGGCTATGATCTTTTTTGTGATGAATTTGTCATGTGCTCTTTGTGCTTCTTGTATTTGGGTGTCTATGTCTCTAGCAAGGTCAGGGATGTTTTCCTCAATAATTCCCCCAAATATGATTTCCATAATTTTAGCTATCTCTTCTTCCTCCAGAATGCTGATTATTCTTAGGTTTGGTTGTTTAACATAATCCCAGACTTGAAAACTTTGTTCATATTTTTTTATTCTTTTTTCATTCTCTTTGTTGAATTAATTTGAAGACCTTGTCTTCAAGCTCTGAATTTCTTTCTTCTAATTGTTCAGTTCTATTGCTGAGACTTCCCAGAGCATTTTGCATTTCTATGAGTGTGCCCAATGTTTTTTAAAGTTTTGACCGTTTTTTCTTTATGCTATTTATTTTCTTGAATATTTTCCCCTTTACTTCTTGTATCTTTTTTATTCTTTTTAATTTCTTTGCATTGGGCTTTGCCTTCCTCTGGTGCATCCCTGCTTAGCTTAATAACTAGCCTCCTGATTTATTTTTCAGGTAAATGGGAATTTCTTCTTGGTTAGATCCATTGCTGATGAGCTAGTGTAATTTTTTTGGGGGTGTTAAAAAGCCTTGTTGTGTCATATTACCAGAGTTTTTTTTCCAGTTCCTTCTCATTTGGGTAGCTTCTGTCAGAGGGAAGTCTAGGGCTGAAGGCTGTTGTTCAGATTATTTTGTCTCATGCGATGCTCCTTTGATGTAGTACTCTACCCCTTTTCCTATGGATGTGGCTTTCTGAGAGTTGAGCTGCAGTGGTTTTTATCTCTTTTCTGAGTCTACCAGGCTCTGCGATGGTACTGGGTATTGTCTGCACAGAGTTCTGGGTGTGAACCATCTGTGGGTCTCTCAGCCATGGATACCAGCATCTGTTCTGGTAGAGGTGACAAGGGGTGAAATAAACTGTGTGAGGGTTCTTAACTTTTGGGCCTAAGGTGTTCTTATTTTTCTAGTTTATTGAGGTGTAACATGCTTGAGATTTTTCTTTTTTATGTAGTATTTATTGCTGTAAACTTCCCACTGCTCTTGTTGCATCGTAAGTTTTGGTGTGTTGTGTTTCCATCTTTTTCTCTCGAGATATTTTTATTTTTAAAAAATTTCTTAATTGATCTGTGGTTATTCAGGAACATGTTAATTTCCATGTATTTGTAAATTTTCTGAAATTTTTCCTGTTTTAGACTAGTTTTATACTCTTGTGGTCCAAAAGATACTTGATATTTTATTCTTTTAAAAATTAAGAGTTATCTTGTAACCTAACATATACTCTATCTTACTTTTTCTTAAAAGTAAGAAAAGTATGTTTTCTAACTTTTTCTTACATTTTTCTTACCTTTATCAATGAGTTTTATGCTTTTCAGATGCTTTTCTGTTACTCACTAGCATTATTTTTTCTTTCACCTTGAAGAACCACCTTTAGCATTTCTTGTAAGACCTGTCTGTTGACGATGAAATTCCTTAGCTTTTCTTTCTCTGTGGAAGTCTTTGTCTCTCTTCCATTTTATGAAGAACAGCTTTGTTGTGTATGGTTGGGTACTGTATAGTGAAGGAGAGGTTTTTTTTCCTACAGCGCTTTTGATATATTGTGCCAGAGGTTTCTGTTGAGAAGTCTGTTGCCAGGGAATATTGGAATTCCCTTACATTCTATTATAAGGGATTCCTTCTTTTCTCTTGCTACTTTCAGGATCCTCTCTTAATCTTTATTTTAGTGTATGCCTGTCTTTATATATATATGTGTGTGTGTGTGTGTATATATGTATATATATATATATATATGTGTGTGTATACACACACACACACACACACACACACATATATATATATATGTACTTTTTTTTACTTGCACTTTAGGTTCTGAGGTACATGTGCAGAGCATGCAGGATTGTTGCATAGGTACAGACATGGCAATGTGGTTTGCTGCCTCCATCCCCCTGTCACCTCTATCTGGCATTTCTCCCCATGTTATCCCTCCCCAACCTCCCTACCCATCACTGTCCCTCCCTTATTCCCCCCTAACAGACTGCAGTGTGTGATGTTCCCCTCCCTGTGTCCATCCGTTCTCATTGTTTAACAGCCACCTATGAGTAAGAACAAAAAGTGTTTGAT
>PVKV010033111.1:0-19055 GCA_004027835.1 Alouatta palliata
GAGCCTGTTACTGCAGGACCTACACTGTAGGATAGAGCCTGCATCTCCTAGGCTACAAGCCTATAGAGCCTGTTACTGCAGGACCTACACTGTAGGATAGAGCCTGCATCTCCCAGGCTACAAGCCTATAGAGCCTGTTACTGCAGGACCTACACTGTAGGATAGAGCCTGCATCTCCTAGGCTACAAGCCTATAGAGCCTGTTACTGCAGGCAGTTGTTACACAATGGTAAATATTTGTGTATCTAAACATAGAAAAGGTACAGTAAAAATATCATATAAAAGATTTAAAATGGTAGAGCTGTATAGGGCACTTCATAAATGGAGGTTGCAGGCCTGAAAGTTGCTCTGGGTCAGTGAGTTAGTAGTGGTGAGTGAATGGGAAGCCCTAAGACATGATCAGATACTGCTATAGAGTATGTTAACATTGTACATGTGGGCAAGACTAAATTTATTTTAAAAATTTCTTTATTCAATAATAAATTAACCTTAGCTTAATGTAACATCTTTATAAACGTATTAATGTTTTTAACTTTTTGACCCATAATAGCAATAGCTTAGAACACAAACGTATTATATAGCTGTACAAAAACATATTCTCTCTTTATATACTTATCCTATGAGCTTTTCTCTATTAAAAAATTTTTTTTGTACTTTTAAAACTTTTTTGCTGAAAATTATGGCACAAATATACATTTGCCTAGGCCTACACAGGTTCAGGGTCATCCAAACCACTGTCTTCCACCTCCGCACCTTGTCTTTCAGGAACAGCTTTAGGTCAAAAACATGCTTAGAACTATCATCTCCTATAATTAAAATGCCTTCTTCTTTTGGAAGGACCTGCCTGAAGGACCTGCCTGAGGCTGTTTTACAGTTATTTTTTTTAATAAGTAGGAGTACACTCTAAAAAATAATAAAAAGTATAGCAAAGTCTGGGCACGGTGGCTCACACCTATAATCCCAGCACTTTGGGAGGCTGAGTTGGGTGGACGGCTTGAGTTCAGGAGTTCGAGACCAGCCTGGACAACATGGCAAAACCTCATCTCCACCAAAAAAATACAAAAATTAGCTGGGTGTGGTGGTGCACACATGTAGTCCCAGCTACTTGGGAGACTGAGGCAGGAGGATTGCTTGAGCCTGGGAGTTCAAGGCTGCAGTGAGCCTTGATCATGCCCCTGTATTCCAGCCTGGGTGACAGAGTAAGACTCTGTCTCAAAAAAAAATGTAAATACACAAACCAGTCATATAGCTGTTTGCTGTCATCATCAGGTGCTATGTACTGCTCATAACTATATGTGCTATGCTTTTATACAATTGGCAGAGCGGAAGGTTTACACCAGCATCAGCACAAACACATGAGCCATACATTGGCCATATCACCATGCAAGAGAAACTTTTCAGCTCCATTATAATTTTAAGGGACTGCAATCATATCTACAATCCATCATTGACCAAAACATTATGTAGCACATGGTTGATTTGCAGCTTCTGGAGCCACAACACTTTTAAATGTAAAAGGCAGGTGGAGCCAAAAGGTGGAGTACTCAGTTTTTTAGAAGTTAAGGATCTCATTTTTACTTGAAATCTTGGGTCTCGGAGATGAAATAAAAGTCTAAGAGGTGAACACCATGGGGTTGGGTCATGAGATGCTTCTAAAGTGTTCCTCATTGCACAGAAATTTTCTTGAGGCTGGCACATGACCAAATATCAAAATAACACATTTCATGACCCAGCTTATTCTTTCTCAGAAGACTTTTGAGGTGTTGGACCACACTTACCAGCTTTTAGATGCCTGATGCATGTTCATCAGTCAAGTTGTGCCTTGGGTCTGAGATCCCCATAACCAACTTCCCTTACTTTAGCAGGCAAGAAAAAAAAAAAAAAAGAAAGAAAGAAACAGGAGAAAACCCAAATCTTTGCAAATTCTAAAAGCCAGAGTTATATTCCTTATGTGGTAACAGCCAATTACTGCAACCAACTTTAATTACCTCTAAAATCCCACAGAGGTCATGTACCCTCTCATGGCACAAACTATTTTCCAAATTATTTTTAATAATAAACCTTGACATCCCAAGGTCATGCACTCCCTCCCAGCACAAAGCAACCCTGAATTAGCCAAAAAGAACAGGGGTTGGGGCTCACTGCAAAGACAGCAGAGTCAGAACTGAAGAGGAACTTTACTTACAACCCTTGGGGCTCCATGAAGAAGACAGGGGACCTCAGAAAGCTTCAGCAGCGCCTCCCCTGTGTTCCTCAGGCGTCTCAGGGTCATCAGCAGTCCCCTCTCAGTCCCTTCAGAGGTTGCCAGAAACCATCAAACGACAAAACTGCAACAAATTTAAATATGTAATTGGCTTTTGTGATTCTAGAATCAGGCAACACTTATCTTTATGAAAAATATGAGTGTTCTCATGAGCTGAGAAAAGGGCACTGGTGCTCATCAATGATAGACTGGATAAAGATCATGCAGAATATATATACCATGGAATACTATGCAGCCATAAGAAGAAATGACATCATGTTCTTTGCAGGGACATGGATGGAGCTGGAAGCCATCATCCTCAGCAAACTAACGCAGGAACAGAAAACCAAACACCACAAGTTTTCATTTATAAGTGGGAACTGAACGATGAGAACACATGGACACAGGGAGGAGAACAACACACACTGGAGGCCGTGGGAAAGGGCAGCAGGAACAGAGAGAGCAACAGAATAAATAGCTAATGCATGCTGGGCTTACACCTGGGTGACGGGTTGAAAGGTGCAGCAAACCACATGGCACATGTTTACCTATGTAACATGCACATCCTGCACATGTTTACCTATGTAACAAACATGCACATCCTGCACGTGTGTCTCAGAACTTAACATTAATTTTTTTTTTTAAAAATAAAGAGCTTAGGACTGCACAGTTTGAATAATCTGTTGAGTTCTAAATGATAGAGGTAGTCCATAATTGCCTGTTACCTGTGTGGGGATAATGAAGGCAGGAAAATGTTGCCTCCTGCAATGTAAGGGCCAGATGCAGGAGTTCTGGCTCTGGATTGGGTAGAGTGCACATCTATTTAGATCTATGTACATTGTGAATAACCCTACATCTGAAAATTCAAACTTCAAATGCTGCAAAATCCAAAGTTCATTGAGTGCTGACATGACGTTCAAAGGATGTGCTCACTGGAGCATTTGAGTTCAGATTTTCAGATTAGGGATGCGGCACCAGTACATACAATGCAAATATTCCAGAATCCCCAAAATAAAAAACCGGAAACACTTCAAACCCAAGCATTTCAGATAAGAGAGGCTCCACCTGTCCATATACATATAAATGGAGAGTCACTGTGTGCCAGGCCCTGTTCTAGGTACTAAACACAGCTCTGACCAAAGTCCTGCTCTCCTGGAGCTCACCCTCTAGAAGGGAAAAGAAAATAAGTAAATAATCAGGTAAGACAACCTCAGGTAGGGATGAGGACTTTGAAAACAGGAAGGCAGACTGAGGAGCTGGGGAGGGCGCCTTTGCACAGAGACAAACCTGCGTGGAGTGGGAGCTCCATCTGGAAGCCGACGGCCCTAGGAGAGCAGGCAGCAGAGCAAACTTCTCAGATGGGAACATGCTTGGGATAGTTGCTAAATAGCAGAGCAACCAGGGAGGACATAGAGGGTGAGATGGCCAGGACCAGCACATGCAGGGTTATGTATACTTTGGGGAAGGCTTTTGAACTCATTCTAAATGTAATGAGAAGACATTGGAGAATTAAGAGCAAAGGATGGCACAGGCCTCCATACTGCACGGGCACAGGGTTCACCATTACACACACCGTGGCATGAACCCGTCTCCCTGGAGCTGGCCTTCTTGGTGGCCCTGCAACCTCAACCCCCTCACCTATGGCCGACTGCTAATCTGTCACAAGCTCTGCTCCTCTAGCATGGAGCTGTCACATCCTTCTCCCCACAAGACCCCAGACAAACCGGCTGACTCCTCAGAGCTGACCTTTGAGATGACAGGTGCCTGTCCTCATTTCCCTGACCCTTTGCTGGGACAAAACTTGTGGAAGTTTTTAGAATAGAGACCTAGGGATACGTAGTTGGAGCAGATCTGATCAGTTCTTTATTGGGAAGGGGATGCAGTCTGTAATTCGGCAAATCTGTGATCCCAGGCAGACGTCAAGCTCAAGGTTCAGCTGGCTTGTTGCGAGCTCATAGCTGCCGCGGAAAAAGCCACGGGTATGGCAACTTCGCCAGCGCCAGTAGACCTGGATGACGCGGACAGCGTTGAGCAAACGACAGTAACGCCGGCGGACACGCCACATGCGGACCCAGGACTGCAGCCTGACTGCTGCCCACCGCTGCCGTGCGCAGAGCTCCAGCGCGGCCCGCCGCCTCTTCGCCAGCAGCCTGGCCAGCACCTGTCTCCACCAGCACTGGATGATCAAAGCTCTGAGGGCCGTGTGCAGTAGTGTGCGTCGCACCAGCGTGCCCCGCCACCAGGCCTGGATCTTTTTTGCTGCCAGTACCTTGTCAACGGGTGGCTTCATTTGGAGAAGGAGGAGAGGTTGCAAGAAAAGAAAGAACGGTCAGGACATTTTCCTCACAAACGTCAGCCCCAGGAGGTGAGAGGAAGTGGCCCAGTACCCTACAACGGCCCTTTCCTCTAAAGTTCAGGTGTACTGGGCGGGGCAACACCTAACCCAGGAGACCAGGTAGGTGTCCCACCTCTGCCACCCCCAGGTCAATGGACACGGTCACCTCACCTTCACCTCTGAGCCTCAGTACATCTGCAAAATGGGGGTACACCTGCCCTGGCTACCTCGCCCAGTTTTTTGTAAACCTTGGCCAGTCTAGAGCAAGGACACTGTGATGTAGGGTCAGAGGGTTAACACATTTCACCTGGGCCTTCCAGCTACTGACATCCATGACCCACCCCTTCAGACCTCTCCCACCTGCCAGAGAGGTGGCGTCCTTGGCTGGCCCTGCCCTCTTATTTCTGACTCCAGGTCAGATCCACAACCTGCTGTTTCCTGCTGTCACATCATAGTAGTCAAAGTCTCCCTCCTCCACACAGTTTGGAGTCTTTTTCACCTACTTCTTACTTTCATTTATTTTAACACATTTTTTCTTGTTAAAACTTCTTTTAAACTTCAGCTTACCTATACATAAGTAAACTCATGTGCACACTCCCCCACATCCCACCCATTTCGAGACTTGGGTTTCCCTTTATGTGGCCATACAGTCCCCAAACATAGCCATCATCATGCCACACTCCAGTGTTGAATGTCTGCTTTCCACTTCTCAGGGTTTCTCTTTGCTACATCCAAGACTCCATGCCCCAGTCACCCACCCTTCCCAGACTCGTAAGGAAATGGGAGAAGAAGATAGCCCAGGATGAGTCCATCTCTATTTATTGCAGCTCTGAATACGACGACTATGTCCTTGTTGGCCTGGGAAATTCCTGGCTTACGGGGGTTGTTCCTGAGTAAGGTTTAATAGCAACACCTTTCACTCACAAATGTTTCCCAGTTTGGACAAGAAATTTCATGATTAACCAATTCTGTGAGCCACAGAGAAGACAACCACCACCACTACTGGGTGGCACGGGTCAGATGTTGCAGGTGTGGGGTCTCTTCCAACCTTGAGGGCCTGCTCTGACTTACCTTTGGTTTTGGAAGAGGAGGCTTTTTCTCCAGCTCCATGTGTTTGAACAATGTGGTTTCATCAATATCTTCGATTACGATTTGGCAAAAAGGGTCATCTTTCTGTAATCAGATTTTAAAGAGGAAAGGTATAGGTAGGTAGTTATTTGTAGAACTCAAGGCACACACCCTCACTGTGGCTGAATCCCCTGTGTCTGCCTGTCTGCAGGATATCCAGTTTTCAGCCAAGTTCACCACATCCTTAACCTCTTGGCTTTCCCAGAGACCCTGGACACAGGGCTTGCAGCCTGACTAACTGTGGGAATTCACCTCCCCCTGCCTGCATCTATTTCTTACACAACATCGAATGCCCATGACTTGCGGGTAGTTGGTTCAACCCCTTCAGGTCTGCAATCCCCTTAAGTGCCCATGATTAGAGGCTAGATGTCTCCATCATACTCAGATCTATACTTCTCTAGCCACCGCCGTGGCAGGAAGTATGAAGGAGAGAGTGTGATGTCATAAGAGCACCTGTGACTCTGGCACCGGAATGGCTTCCAACAGCCGAGTCTTTTCCAATGAATATGTGGAACTCTTGTCCATTCTTTTTTGCAGACATGGCCACAATTTGCCTACAAAACCAAGCCACTGGAAATACTGGCTCATTAGCACAAAGAGGTATCTAGTTAGTGATTTCAGTGTAGTTGATAAAAACAAAAATTGAGACAACCTAAACCTCCATCAAATACAAAATTCAGTGACATGGATTTCAGTTCAATGAAACAAGTGAGCTGTATACGGATGAGGAAGAATGAATTAGCAGCAAAATTCCCTAACAGGTGCTTCAGAAAAAGAAATTTAGGATTTAGGAATAGCTGAGAAGCACATGAAAAGATGCCCAACATCATTAGTCATGAGGGAAATAAAAATGAGAACCAAAATGAGATACACCTAGACACCCTAAGAGAACGGCTAACATAAGAAATCTGACAGTACGAAACCCTGGCAGAGATACAGAATAGGTAGATCTCTTACACACTGTTGATAGAAGGTGTGAAACAGCAGAACCGCTTTGGAAAATCGTTTGGCACTTCCTAATGAAGTTCAAAGTGTACCCGCCCTATAACTCAGTAGTTTCAGTCCTAAAATTTGCAAACGAAAAATGAAAACACATTTTACAAATGCATGTGCATGGATATTCACAGCAGCTTTATTCAAATAGGTCAGAACTGGAAACAACCCAAATGTCCATCAACAGGTGACTAGACAAAAATTTCATGATATGTTAGTATAATGGAGTAATAATAACAAAAATGAATACATTTATACATGGAATAACGTAGATGACTCTCAGAAACTTGATGCTAAATGAAAGAAGCTAGACTACCTACTGGTCCTTCCATTCATGTAAAATTCTAAAACAGGCAAAACTGACAGGTAAAATAGAAAATAAATCAGACGAATCCCTACCCTATATCTAAGATAGGGATATAGGGGTTTTGCCTGCAAACGGCACAGGGAAACAAAGAGAAATGTGCTGTATCTTGTTTTGGGTGGTGGTTGCCAAAGAATATGGAATTCAGAAAATTCATCAAACCAAGTACTTAATGAAACCACAAAGACAAACTTTGTTCCCTTGGTACTGATACGGAGTACAAGTGAAACAAATTGAGTTGATGGACAAATACTTACAAGCATATTATAAAAGCACTAGGAAAACAAGCAAATTAGGAAGACCTATGCAAACAAAATATATCAATGATTATCTTTGGTAAGGCTAGTAGGACTGTGGGGACAGGGCACACTCCCTCACTGTGGCTGAATCCCCTGTGTGTTTCCTGTCTGCAGGCACCCAGTTATCAGCCTCCCGAGAGAGCAGGACACACACAGAGCAGGATACCCTTGAGGCCCCAGCTAGGGTACAAATGTCTTTGACTGCTCTCCTGTCACAGTCAGAGGATGAGTCAGGACAGCCACTGCAGAAGCAGGCGCCCTCTCTGCCTAATCCCGACCACTGAAAAGCCACCTGGTGCCTCAGGTCAATGCTCAGCAGAAGGTCCTCTGGCCACGGGTTGAGGCATCAGCATCAGGCCCTGGTCCCCCTCAGAGTTTCTGCCCAGGGGTCACTGAGGAGTACATTTGGAATGTTTAGGGTGAGTACTAGGGAGGCTGCAGTGGGCTCTGGAGGGAATGTAGGGAAGAGGAGGAGGCCAGTTAAGGCTGGGGGTGGATATCAGGGTGAAGATGGCAGGACGACAAGCATGGGAAAGACAAGTGCTAGGTAGAGGACAGGGTTAAGTGGTGAGAAGAACTTGTGGGACAGGGAAGGTGCAGAAAGCGTGTTTTGGTGAAGCGATTAGAAAATACACACAGGCTGAATTTGCATCTCTGAGTATCTTTCTTTGGATCATGGCCCTGTGATTGTTTTTTTAACTGTATTGTTTCTTTTTAATTTCTTGAAGCAAAAACTTAAAAACTATTTTGATCAGCTTTTCAGCAAAAGGGCCATTCCAGCACCTTAGCACATCATTACTAGAAGCAAGAGTCCCTCCATGCTATATCCTTACCCACTGCTTTATTTTCAACTTCCCATCTCCTTCTGTTCACAAAATACCTGTGTTTCTCTTTTGATCCAGCAAGAAATCTCTGTATCTTGATAGATACTACTACAAACTCATGGTTATTTTTATTTCTACTATCTTTTGACTTATTGCTGTATTGCTTCATAATTTCCAGCTGTCGTTTTTTTTTTCATTTTCACTTTTGTTGTCTTTTGTTGAATTGGTTAGGAATTGTTTGGACTTTTATTTATTTATTTATTTATTGAAACAGAGTCTCACTCTGTCTCCGGGCTGGAGTGCAGTGATGCAATCTTGGCTCACTGCAACCTCCACCTCCCTGGTTCAAGCGATTCTCTTGCTTCAGCCTCCTGAGTAGCTGGGACTACAGGCACACACTGCTGTGCCCAGCTAATTTTTATATTTTTATTAGAGACAGGGTTTCACCATGTTGGCCAGGATGGTCTTGATCTCTTAAACTCATGATCCACCCGCCTCAGCCTCCCAAAGTCCTAGGATTACAGGTATGAGCCACCATGCCCGGCTATTCTTTTTTCGCTATAGAAGTTGAGGTAGACTGCACTTGCCTACCCAGTATCCATTTTCCTCATTTTCCTAACTAATGGAACCCTGAGTATTTGGGGTAGCAATATCTGCAGCCTGATAGCACCTCCAGGTATTTGTCATGCAGAATTCCAGGCACAACCACCTTACGAAACGAGACATGCAAGAGCAGGCCCGGCTTCCATCAGTGACTGCAGAAAGTTGTTCTCTCGCTGCTTTGGGAGGAGGGGGAGGGGACTACCCCTAAAGCTTCTGAAGAAAAGAGCCCCTAGAAGAGTGAGGCACAGGCCAAAGGCAATGGATCCTGAGCAGAATCTTTGCAACTCGCCCTTGCCAATGGCATTGGCACCAGACTAAACCCTGGACCTGAAAGTATACTATGGCTGCTCTGCAGATCCCCACTCTCACCACCTTCCAACACACAGAAGGTGCTTCAGGCTAAGGAAAGCATCACCCAGCTGCAAGGCATGAAGGCCCCTGCACAGCTCCCCACTGGCTGTCACACCACTTGTTCAGGGCCCACTATGGAAAGAGCCTGCGGAGGGCTGCAGACCTCAGACTTCTGGGATAGAGGGACACAGGCTGAGTGTGAGGGACCTTGGGCATGGATGACAACGCAGAGACAGTGAGAGACCACGTGAGAGATGGTTGTACCATAGGTGCCCAGAGACAGAGGGACACTCAGCAAAGCAGTGGCCCAGCAGCACCCATCCAAAGGTGAGGCAGCCTGGGGGGAGGACAGAGAGGGGACATGGGGGTGGAGGAGGAGCACAGCTGCTTCTGAGGCTGTGGTAGGATTTAGAGGCTGTGTGCCCAATGACCTCCAGGGGCAGAGGGACAGCCCTTCCCCCTGCCTACCCCTCGTCCTCTGCTTGTTTACCTGCCCCCAAGCCACCCCCACCACCATCCTTCCACACCCCCCAAATCTCTCTCCCCTCCCCATCTCATGCCTGGTTCTCCCAGGAAGTGACCAGCAGAGGGGAGGGAAGTCTTCTTATGCAGCCCCAGGGTGGGGAGGCAGCAGACACAGCTGCTGCCCTCAGCTCCTGCTCTGGCTTCCCCAAGGGCTGGCTCTGGCTGGCTGTTCCCCCACTGCCTCCCCCACCATAAGGCACAGTGTCTGTCCTGCTGTTGCCCAGCTCAAGTGCCCTGTCTTCCTGGCTCCCTGCCAAGCACGCTGCTGGCCCTGAGGGCCCTGCCAAGCACAGACCTGTGGAATCCTGGCCTTCCCAGCTGGCCCTGGCTGCAGCCAGACTCTCTGATGTCCTGCTCTGAATGAAGATGCCTGGACAGGGGCCGTGAAAAATAAAGCCGAGTTTCTACACTCCCTGTGGAAAGGAGTTGAAACAGCCCTCCTGCCTCTGTTGGCATCCCAGTCAGCCTGAGCACTAGGGTCTTTTTTAGAGACAGGTTTCACCAGATCTGCCAGCAGGAGCAGCAGCCGAGGGTCAGCCTGGGCCAGGCCATCTTCTATGCAACAGCTCTCCCATAAGTGGCCATCAGCCTGGCGAGTCTCAGGTTAGCTAGGTTTTCCTATAGCCAGGCCTATGTCATGACATTCTGTATTTCAAGTTCCATCTGGCTTGCTATGACTTTGCAGACTGGGCAGGTGTGACAGGAAGTGAGGAAGGGCCTGGTAATATTGTCTGGGGTTCTGAATCCAACTACAAAAGATAGGTCTTGTGGTACGCTGGCAAATGGGCCTCTAAAAGCTATGCACATGAAACCCCTGGAATCTATGACTGTTATCTATGACAAAAGATGTGATTAACTTAAGGGCCTTGTAAGGAAGAGTTTATCGATTATCTGTGTGAGACCTAAATACAGTCACAGGTGCCCCTGAAAGAGAATGGCAGAGAAGTTTTAAGAGAGACACACGTTAGACAAAGCGATGTGAAGAGGAAGGCAGAGACTGGAGGGATGTGACCTCAAGCCAGGGAATGCTGGGAACTATCAGAAGTTGGAAGTGACAAGGAAGGAAATCTCCCTAGAGCTTCTGAGAAGAGTCTGGCCCTCTTGACACCTGAATTTCAGCCTCTAGCCTCCAGAACTGTAAGAGAACATATTTCTCTTGTTTTAAGTCACCAGGTATTTGGTAATTGTTACAGCAGCCACATAAACAAATAGACGCTTATTGTATTTATTAATTTTTTTTTTTTGAGACGCAGTTTCACTCTTGTCACCCAAGCTATAGTGCAGTGGCACGATCTCTTCTCACTGCAGCTTCCACCTCCCAGGTTCAAGTGATTTTTCAGCCTCAGCCTCCCAAGTAGCTGGGATTACAGGCACCTGCCACCATGCCTGGCTAATTTTTGTATTTTTAGTAGCGATGGGGTTTTGTCATGTTGGCCAGGCTGGTGTTGAACTCCTGACCTCAGGTGATCCATGCACATTGGCCTCCCAAAGCACTGGGATTAAGGCGTGAGCCACTGCGCCTGCCCTAGACCTCTTAACTTTTAGGTAAACCAGTAAATTCCTTTTTTTAGCTTCCAAGTCTATTTTCTGTCATTTGCAACCAAAAGAGTCTTACTTTAGACAATAGCTTAAGAGAAGGGAGACAGGCAAAAGGAAAGGATGGAGTGTTATACAGGGATCGGTGGATGAGAGAACGACACTTTAAGGGTAGAGGAAAGGAGGACAATGAGTGTCTGCCAGTGTGATGATGTGGACACTGTTTGGGAAGGGAAAGACTGATGGAGGTAGCACAGCAATGGAAATTTTATCCAGGCCACAATGGTGACAATAATAATTGACAGAGCTGCTGTGGTCGGAATGTTTGTGTCCTTTCAAAATCCATATGTTGAAACCTAGTCTCTAATGTAATAGTATGAAGAGGTGGGGCTTTGGGACGATCTATCCTCACAAATGGGATGAGTATCCTTATACAAGCACCTGGAGGGAGCCATTTTGCCCTTCTATCATGTGAGAACACACATCTACCCCTTGTGAGGACAGAGCCACAAGGTGCCATCCATAAAACAGAGTGAGCCTTCACCTTCATCTGCTGACACATTGATCGTGGACTTCCCAGTGTCTGAACTGTGAGAAATAAATTTCTACATCCCGTGCCTGGATCTCCCAGAAGTGGCCAGGGACACAAGCTGAGAGTGAGGGACTGTATGCTCTACTGTAAAATTACCCAGTCTAGGGTATTTTTATAGCATAGCATGAATGGGCTGAGACAAGAGCCATCATAATAATAAATGAGGGAGTAGGAACATCATGATATTCTCAACTGTGTGTGTGAGTGTGTGCATGCATGAGTTGTGGGGGAGTCAGAGAGAGAAAGAGAAACAGAGATAGAGACATGACCTAGGAATTGTCAACCTAAGGTTGCCTGAAAACCTAAATGATGAGGCATTAGCTTTCAGAGAGAAAAGAGGAACACAAATGATGATAAGTCAAATGCCAATAACTTATAGAGCAAGAATAGAACCTACTCGCTTATGCCAAGACAGAGAGCCTGGCTGTATACTAAGAGGAGACAAGGTAACACAGAGTTGGAGGCAGAGGGTTAGAAAAGGTAGAATTTGCCTAAGCAGGGAAGGAGAAAGTAAAAGAAATAAGTGGCTCCTTCTCAAATCCATGAAGCTGCTGAATGGGGAGAGAAACCCTTTATCAGTGCACGGAATGGCAAGTGTCCAGCTGTGGGGGATGTTCAGTCATGAGGGGGCATGTCCAGCCATGGATGGGGATGTCTAGTCATTGGTGATTACGTTCAGTCAGGAAGGGGATGTCTAGCCATGACTGTGGATGTCCAGACATGGGAGGATGTACAGCTATAGGTGGAGATGTCTAGCCATTGGTAGCATGTCCAGCCGTGGAGGAATGTCCACACATTGGCAGAATGTCCATCCGTGGAGGAGGCACTCCCAGCCATGGTGAGGACGTCCAGCTATGAGTGGATGTGCAGTAATGGGAGGAGGTCCAGCCACTGGGGCAATACTCAGTCATGATTGGGGTATCTGTCCACGAGTAAAAAGTCTGTCAAGAGCTCAGCTGAGCTAAAGAGAGCTGAACTGAGAGGCATCAGAAGAGGTGATTCAGACAACAAGCCAAAATGAAGGTAACAGTGAAATTGTTAATTACTTACTGCAATGCAACCAGGAGGCTAAACTGGAGCCAGTGCCCACTCTCCCATATCCCTTTCCCTCACGGAACAGCATACCGGTTGAGGGTCAGGTAGACCAGCATAGATGCAGGGGAGGGCAGTCTCACTGCCAAAGGAGCCCTGAATTAAAGGCTTCCGCAGTTTTATGAACCCAGGGGCTGGGACAAAGGAGAGAGTGAAGGGCTAGGAGTGGGAACATACTGAGTACGAAGTCAGAGCAGGGAAAAATATCTTTAAGCCCACCACAACCCATTCAATTAAAGAGGTATTGGCAGAGGCGCCTAGAGAAAGCCTCAGCTGAAGGTCCGCAAGAATGAGGCCTCCATATGAAGCTGCCTGGGCTACAGTGAGATATTAGTAAGAGATATTAGCAAGCCACAGGGGCCTTGTTCCTTAACTGTAACTCTTTCAGAGGTTGCAATGCCTTGGCTGCGCACCAAGTCTGATGCAGGGAGGGCAGCCTTCTTCCGCGAGGCCTACCAAATAATGCTTTTGTTGATGCCTATGTTTGGGCCTGAAAAAATCAGAGGAGCTGGACTCTTCAATGTCCATGCATGAGGAGGGATGTCCAGCTATGAATGGGAATGTCCACACTTGAATGGGGATATCCACCCAAGGGGGAGCATGACCAGCCATGCATGTATATAGATTTCCACGAATACATCAGGATAACCAAACATGTGAACATGTCTAATTGTGTGTAGAGATGTCTGTTCAAGGAGATAAACAACCATGCATGGGGATGACCTCCCAGCAGAGGGAATGTCTAAGCATGTATGAAGATTTTCCAGTAATGTGAGAGAATATCCATTCTTGAACAGAAATATCTAAACATCGTACCTAGGCTGGATATTTGGACTTTGGCTCTGACATACATGGTGTTAGCCTTGGCCTCTAATTTACAGAGTGTGTCAGTGGAATATGATCTTCGTCAGCCTGGATTGGAAATCCTTGGAGTCTGAAGACTTAAGGAGTTTGTGAGACACAAAAACACAGACCAGATCTTTATTAGAAAATGGAGCCAGTTTTTCTCACAAGGACTCTTCACACCAAGATTTCAATGTGCAACCCAGCTGGTTGGAAGTGATTTCATATTGTTCCTGGAAAGACTGTGGGTCTGGAAGATTTTCTATCAATAATGGGCCTGGATCATTCACCACAGCACTTGGCAGAGGTGTGGGTGGATATACCACAGGCAAAGCGAAACTGCAGCCTGACCACCTGCTTTATATAGAATCCCTGCCTCCACCTCCAAGCTGCCAGCCATTTCTGTTCCAGCAGCCTCACCAGTCTTGGCCTCAACCAGCACTAAATGATCAAAGTTATGAGCACAGCGTACCACAGTGCATTATACTCAAGAAAAATCTTCATGGTTGCTTTGTTCTGCTGTGTGTTCTTTAGTATTTAGAAAGCATAGGTACTTAGAGAAATAAAACTACCCACACCTCAGCCCTAGTGTCTGCCAAGAAGGGGCACCAGTTCACTCTTAACAATCGACCCTTCCTTGGGTAGTTCCAGAGAAACGGGCAGGTGCCAAACATAAATCTGGAAGTTTTGATTTGTGTCTTGCTTCTCGCAGATGATGACCACAAGTACCTACATCCTCATCTGAAAGAGACAGCATCTGTCCTTTTCTCCTCAGAGGTGCAGGATCTAGGAGAAAGCGGATGATGAACTGGAGGATATCATGTTAGTCTGAGGAACACTGTTCACGATACCAATAGCTTTTCAATTTCTTGGACTTTATTATTTTTTCCCTTGATCTTTTATTCCTTTTTCATTATTTTCTGTCCTCTCTATTATTTTTCTCTTTCTACTTTTACTGGGTTTAAATTGCTTTTGTAATTTTAAGATAAGTAATTAGCTCATTGGTTTTCTACCTTTCCTAATGCATACATTTGAAATAATAAGTTTCCCTCTAAGCAAGTTTTAGCTGCTTCCTACAGTTTTGAATATTTCGTATTTTGTTATCATTCGGTTTAAGGTATCTTCTAATTACTATTTTGATGTCTTGACTTCTGAGTTGTAAAGGTATATTGGTTAATTTCTAAAAATTTGGAAAATTTCTAGTTGTTTTCATTATTATTGATTTCTGGCTTAATTCAGCTGTGCTCATAGAACATAAATCTATACGATTTACATTTTTTAAAACTTGTTGAGGCTTGCTTTAAGGCTCAGAATATTGTCAATTTTGGTAAACATCAATACGTGCTTGAAAATAATGATTCCAGCACAGCAGTTGGGTGCAGCATTCTATACACGCTGATCAAGTCAATGTTGTTAATTGTATTGTTTAAATATTCACTATCCTTACTAATTACTTTTCTTCTTATTCTATTAGACACTGAAAGAAGTATGTTAGAAAGGCCCACTACATTGTAAGTGTACACATTTCTCATTGTGATTCTGTCAATTCTTGATTTACATATTTTAAACCTATCTTATTAGGTGCACACAAATTTAGAATTAGTATATCAACCTGTGGGTGAATATTTATCACTCTGAAATGGGCATCTTTATTTCTAGATGATTTTGGTTTAAAATATGCTTTGTATGATATCATTAATTAGGCCAAGTTTCTTTGGTATGTTTGCCTGGTTTATAATTCTCCACCTTTTTACTTTCAATCTTTCTAAATCTTTGTATTTCAGAGATTCCTCTTATAAGCAACATGCTCTTTTGTTTAAAATCCAGTCTGACAATCTTTATCTTCCATTTAGATAAAGATTGTCCATTTATGTTTAATGTAATTATTGGTATATGTATGTTTCAATCTACGGTCTTACTATTTGCTTTCCATTTGCTTCATCTGTTATGTTTTCTTTCCTCTTTCTCTCTCTCTGTCCTTTCTTTCCTTCTTTTGACTTGATTTTTTTAATTATTATTATTCCATTTCCCCCACTACCCTCAACCTCATTAACTTGGAAATTAAACACTATTTTTTTTTTTTTTACTATTTACTTAGTGATTACCTCAGACCAGCACTGTCCAATAGAAATACAATGAATGTTGCAAATATAATAATATATGTAATCTGAGAGCCATGCATGTAGTTTTAAATTTTCTAATATCCACAATAAAAAAAGAAAAGAAAAAAGAAACAGGTGAACTTAATTTTAATAATACATTTTATTAATTCAACATATCAAAAAATATCATTTCAACATGTAATCAATATAACATTAGTAATGGTATCATTTTCCTTTCTTTCATTTTCCTTTTTTTCTTTTCTTGCACTATGTCTTTGAAATCTGATGTATATTTCACATTTACAGCACATCTGAGTAGGACTAGTCACATTTCTAAGTGCCAATAGCCACATGTGGCTAGGGGCTACCACAGTTAACAAAGCAGCTTTGTAATACAATATGCATCCTTAACTTATCAAAGTCTAACACAAATACAGTACTTTTACCTTAACTCTTCTCTGACATTCAAGAAGCTCAGAACATTTTTATTTTATTTAGTTCTCTTCCCAAATTATATAATTATTGCTTAATGTAGCATATTCATTTGAATTTTTCCAAATATTTACTATTTTCATTGATTCTGAATCTGTCTGCCATTTAGGCTTCTGAAGAATACCTTTCGTATTTAAGTGTGATTAATTTTCTCAACTTTTGTCAAAAAAGTCTTGTATTTCACCCTAATTATTGAAGGATGGTTTCAAGAGGTAGGTCAGTAGCTTTTTTGTTTTGTTTTGTTTGTTTGTTTTTATTTTGTTTTGTTTTTGAGACAGTCTCACTCTGTCGCCAGGCTGGAGTGCAGTGCGTCACGGTCCTGGCTCACTGCAACCTCCGCCTCCCGGGTTCAAGTGATTCTCCTGCCTCAGCCTCCCAAGTAGCTGGGGCTACAGGTGTGTGTCACCATGCCCAGCTAATTTTTGTATTTTTAGTAGAGATGGGAGTTTCACCATGTTGGCCAGGATGGTCTTGATCTCTTGACCTTGTGATCCACCCGCCACAGCCTCCCAAAGTGCTGGGATTACAGGCGTGAGCCACTGCGCCTAGCCGGTCAGTAATTATTACTTATTGCTTTGAGTACTTGGACGATGTAATTTCAGGGTCTTCTTGCTTCCATTGCTTCTGTTAAAAAGTCAACTATTAGTCTAATTGTTGCTTCTTTGAAGTAATCTTGTCCTCTATCATTTTGAGAACATAATCTATATGATTTACATTTTTTGAAACGTTGAGGCTTGCTTTAAGGCTCAGCATGTGGTCAATTTTGATAAACCAGTTTTTGGCTTTCACCAGTTATGTGTCAATATGTGTGAGAGGGTTTTGCTTTTTGTTTTGTTTTGTTTTTTTCTGCTTGGGATTTATAGGGCTTCTTGAATCTGTAGTTTTATATCTTTTCTAAGTTTTGAAAATTTCTCAGCTATTCTCTCTCTAAATATGGCTTTTGCTTCATTCTTTCTCCTTTTCTTCTGGGATGAGATGCTAATGATATGTGTTTGTCCTTTTCGTTGTATCCTGTGTCTCTTATTCTTTCTTGTATTTCTATCCTTATGTCCCTCTGTGCTTTATTCTATATATTTTCTCCTAACCTGTCTTCCAGTTCAGTAATTCTCTCTTTGTCTAATCTGCTGAAACTTACCCATTGAATTTTTAATTGAGTTATTGTATTTTTCTGTTCTAAAATTCCCATATGATACTTTCTGAAAGATTTCAATTTTCTGCTGAGTTCTCATTTTGCCTTCGATTTTCTTTAACACATGAGGGCACAGTGTGCTTACAATTTTTTAAGTGTGTATAACTACACGACCTGGATCCTCTGTGAATCTGTTTTTGTTGTCAGTTGTTTCTTTTGTTTTCAAGTGTCTTGGGTGGAGGTTTTTTGTTTTATTTTTAAGTTTGGGGTTTTTTTATGGAGTGCTGGATGGTTGTATAAGAAAAATTTTCAAAATAAGTTGAGATCTGGGATCACGCTGCCTTCCTTCTGAGATGATTTACATTTGCTTCTGGTACATGGCTGGAGCATTAGCAATAATGGGTCACTTTAATCCAGTTTCAGAGATTAAGATGTGAAACAGGGCTTCCACCATGGGAAATCCTGCCTTGTTTTAAATCCACCTTTCTCCTGGTATGGTATAGCCCTCTTGGCTCCCACCCTTAAACACTGGGGATTTGCTACTGTGTCCCCATCCTTAGCAGGCCTGGTCTCCAACTTCGGAGCCTCACACAGAAACTGTCAAAAATTCTGCCCAAAATTCCAGCTCCTTGGCTTTCCCGCTGCCTTCTCACCACCCCTGCCACTCCCTCTACCACTACTCAAGAATAAGGACCAAGATGCCAATGTTTACTACCGGGGTGACCCTTTTTATTTTTGGGTTCTGGATCCACACAGGAGGCATAGCTCAGCATCCTCAGGACACTTAAGTTTCTGATAGTAATAATCTGGGTTTCTTTTATTTGTATGGAACACGTACTTACCTTCTGCTTCCCTTAAAATATTTCTTCAACTTTTTGAGTCTCAATTACAGTTGCTTATTCATTTTTGTAGAGTTGATTTTATAGAGAAAGATATAGATGTGCATAAGATATAATTCTTTCTCCTTTTGGCTTAGAACAATGACATCCACAACCCAAGCTTTCTAATCAGTCTCAGAGTCTAAGAATTTCCAGGGTCCCTCTCATGCTGGGATAGTCAAGGGATACTTCTGCCAATTGGGTAGATATGGTTATGCTTCCTATAGCCCAAAGCTTGTTTCTAAATGGTTCAGTCACCAGGCATAGGTAAAGGTGATTATGAGCTCGAAAGTGACTACAGCCCAGGGATTAGGGTGCTGACCATATAGTTGAGTCTTCTTCAGGGAGAGGTTCTATGGACAGGAATGCAACACTTGTCTGTTTCCCTCCTGTCAAAGATAGGATAGGGGTATAAGTAAAAACACACGAAATCTTAATCCCATCACTCACCAGGTTCTCCTTCTGTGTGGTCCGTGCACAGTTCTTTCCTGATGCAGTTTTTTTTTTTTTTTGAGACGGAGTTTCGCTCTTGTTACCCAGGCTGGAGTGCAATGGCGCGACCTCGGCTCACCGCAACCTCCACCTCCTGGGTTCAAGCAATTCTCCTGCCTCAGCCTCCCGAGTAGCTGGGACTACAGGCACGTGCCACCATGCCCAGCTAATTTTTGTATTTTTAGTAGAGACGGGGTTTCACCATGTTGACCAGGATGGTCTCGATCTCTTGACCT